>JBAMIE010171786.1:0-15023 GCA_037177295.1 Kaempferia parviflora | reverse complement strand
TCAACTCCACAAAAATCTATCATTAAAAAAAATCAATGAAAGTCGTTAAATCTCTTGATTGGATACACCCCCCTAAGAAAGCTAGCCGAATCTCTGCGATTGTTTTCTGATTTATTTTGATATCTTATAGAGATTGGTCACCTTTAGAATTAATAGGTTCAAAGAGTTGGATACTTGATTACTAAAAAAATAATATAAAATGATAAATTGACGGGCGAGTTTTACCAAACAACGACGGTTTGATTCTCAAACAGTGCAAATAAACATCTACGACGCTCGAACCGCTCGTGGTACTGGATCCATTCCATGTAGCCCATCTAAGCTTTCTGGATTTATTAAATAAAATCAAATTTTTACACCCTAATTTAAAAAAATCGGACGGTTCAGTTTTCTCATTTTTTTTTTTAATTTGGTTAGTTCGGTTAATTCAGTTCGGTTCAATTCAGTTTTAACTGAATACCCCTAGAGGCAGGATGCATTTCCCAATAACAGTTCAATTGGGCATTTCCCAATAACAGTTCGAAAGACGTAGTTTTGTATCATATTTAAGTATTTAACCTTTGTTTTTTTTCCCTCTACCATAGTTACGGATCAATGCATTTTTACCTCGAGACATGGAATGAAAATTTGTATCATTTTCAACAAACATTCCTTTATTGGTTAATAAATATGATTAAGCTAACAATAACAATACTACTAATAATAAAGTGTGATTTAGTAAAATGTTAATGTTGCCCTCGAGACTGTAAGTTGATTAGTAGGCCAGGTTCCTATCTTTTTCCTATGCATTACAGCATTAGTCATCGCTCAGACTTAATAATTAATTTACCTCTATTCACCTAATCTGAAAATAAAATACAAAGGAACATCAATATTATCACCTTTTACAAAATAAAATTCAACCCTACCACAAAGTCACACGCTGAATCACCTTCTCTTCTGTTAAAAATAATTGAAGCCTGACTCTTTCCACAAAATTAGGATGTCACTCATGGCAAAGTTCCGTAAGTTGAACATGTTCACATACAAGATTGAATGAGTCCATTTACTCCGACTACTATTCGAATGTTCAAAACCCCACGCCATGATCAACCACCGTTAACTATGGATCAGACCGTCCTGCTTCCCCAGACGCCCAAGTTTCCAAGGCGCGTTTGATGACGAGCAAACAAACAAGGTCTTCGCTCGGACTACGGCTCCCACCTCGCACTTCTCCCTCACCCTTTTCGAGCTGACGGAGGAAGCGAAGCTCCTGGATCTTCTTCTTCCATCGATCAAGGTAGTAAGGCAGGATTTGTTCCTCGTTTCACTAGGTTTCTTGATCGATTCTCAAGTCTTATTTGACTTTGGGGTTGATTTAGTGATACTCGTATGCAGTCTGAGCTCATTCTATAATTTTTCTTTCTTTTTCGAGTTTCGATCGAGTCAGCTGCGAAGATAGTTGTAAAATTTATACCCTGGTTTACTGCTGTTTCATCTTTGCATTAATGGTTCCTCCGCCCAGGCAAAGTGATTGATCTTCATTGATTTTGGTTACAGAATGGCCGTCTCGGTCTTCAAATCTTCATCTAAGAGAGGCACCTATGCTTCACCTTCTACCACATCTTCATCAACAAGGGATCGGCCGATAGAGGATTCGGGGAAGAAGATCCCTCTTCGGAGGTCTAGAAGCATCGTTTTGTCTCCGAGAAGCAATGAAAATTCAACGTCAACACATTTCTTAGAATATTCTAACACAAGGGATAATCCCCTTTTTGGTTGTACAAGTTCACCACCGTCATCGCCAGAAGCTGAGTGCTTGAGTGAAGCTATGAAAAATGATGTCTTGGACTGTAGAAGAGGGCGATCCTTGGCGAAGAACTCCAATTTCAGAAGCGAAAGTACATGTAGTACGAGGGAAAGGAGTTCTTCCAGAGATATGGTTAGGCAAACTAGAATTCGGTCTCTTTCGAGGGGGCACTCTCATATTTCTGAGGTTTGATCAAATTACTTATTCAGAATTCGATTGTTTCATGCTGTTTCTCAAATTGTAATGACAAGAGAATGTATCTTTAA
Source organism: Kaempferia parviflora (assembly GCA_037177295.1). Lineage (NCBI taxonomy): Eukaryota > Viridiplantae > Streptophyta > Magnoliopsida > Zingiberales > Zingiberaceae > Kaempferia > Kaempferia parviflora. Next base: position 12,968 of record JBAMIE010171786.1, on the reverse strand, counting down.
TTTCTGGATAACAAAAAGTTATACTTCTCATTGTTGGAACAGATACATTCTGTGAGCTGACCTTCTATGATACATGTGGCATGTGTGTGAACAATATATATATATATGGTTAATTTCTTGAAGGTGTTACTCATGTGGTATGGTTAATATGATTGAATTTTGTTTTTCATGAACAACAGGACCGCCATTGGGAGGAAAGAAATTCTACAGACTACTTTTCTGAAACAGAGTCATCTATGAGAAATGTAGGTCAATATATAATCCTCCATTTTCTTTGATTAACATTTCATCTCTCAATGTCTATATGGGCTGCAAACATGTGTCACGTTTGTTTCTGTCCTAGGTGATTAAATGATTGTCTCTCCCTGATGGTCTGATATTTCTTGATGATTTAACTGTTTTCAGGATTATCAAATTGAGCATTTTCCACCTGATCTTGAAAGTGGTGGACTTTATGAAATGGTTCGATCAGAAGTACATTCTGCAGTTTCTGAAATCACAACTGACCTGGAGAATGTAAGTTAACATTGCCTTATTACAGCCTTGTTAGTGTGTTGCTGCCCGTGAGCGCAGAAATATATTATATGTATCTACAGTATCAATAATTAGATGGCTTAAATTTGAGTGTTTTGTTCCTTAATTCTTTGGGTGATGAATTGAAGATTGCATATAGAAAACAGTTTGCTTCTAAGCAATAAAAATTCTTGTTTCCAAGTTTTTGCTATATCTCCTCTCATAAAATTCTTTTCTTCTGCAAGTGCTAGAAATTTCTTCCAATTTAGCATTTTAGCAACATTATACAGGTGAGTTGTGCAAAAATATTTTAACTCTTGAATGCTTCAAAATTTTACTTCCAAGAACTAAAATTAACATGTGAATGACATTATGAAAAATATGGAGGATCCCTAGCTTTCATTCTTTGCAATTATCTGTGCAAAACATTTCTCATAAACTCGTGTCCCTCCTGTAAACCTGGACATCAGGTTATCAAGAGAAAGGTCCCAGTAGACAGTATTGGCAATGTCCCCCTTGAGTTGGTTAATCAGGATGAAATTGAATTAGTTCCTGACATCCAGAGGGAATATACCTTCATGCTTGAACAGGTATTCACATTATTTTATAATCTAGATTCTTTTTCCGCTTACTGTACTGAGCCTCTAAACTATGCAGTCTCAAGAACGCATAAGGAAACTACAAGCTGATTTGGCTATTGAAGAGCAACATCGGCATGAGCTAAGCAGAATATTGAACAACATAGTACTTGAAAATGAAAAGAGCTCTACTACACGCATATCTAAAATGAAAAGAAAGGCAAGCTTAATCTGTCAAAAGCGGGCAATGAATTGATAGTATTCTTTAGCATAATTATTCCCTCAAAGACATTTGGTTATTTAGTGCCTTGACTTATATTTATTCCGTCTTTTTTTGTCCATTTAGTTAATATGATAAAAAAGTAATGACCTAATAAATCTAAGAAACTCAATCATGGTGGAATATTATTAGATGTTTCTGTTTTTTATTTTTTATTTTTTATTTTTGTCTTTTTAATATGTAGTCACAACTTACACGTGCTGTCTCATTTTCTTGGGAAATTTTTTCTTGAATTTGAATTAGACTGGTGGGATCAAAATTTTCCCATCAGTTAGGTTAGCTTAAATTTAGCATCCATGAACTAGAGGAAAGTTCTAATTTGCATAGCATAAGAGAATTTAAGTGGTAGCAACTTATGTAATATCTTTGGGGTCCAAAACAGGAATAGCTAAGAGACTAATGCAAGAAAACCATTAATTATATTCTTTCACTAGAATAGGGTTGCTTAATTTCTCAAACCGTGGTTGTAGGCAAGCATAGAACGACTCAAGATGTCTAGGCGTCTAGCAGAAGAAGCAATGACATATTTTGATGAATGTGTTTCACTGTCAGCGTTTGATGGTTCCGATTTCTCCTCCCAAGAGGATCAACAGATAAATTCTACTCTTGGAGTCATTTCAACAAGAAATAGCAGGTTTCTCTCAAATAGTTGCTCAAGCTATGCTGTATCAGATTACCCCATCACTCAATTTGAACATCATGAGGTTTGTTTTTGATCATCTGATTTATTACTTGGTTGGCTTTTGCATAAATTGCTTCTTTACTTTCCTGCTTAAACCATGAGGATTTTTTTTTTTCTGATTTATATACTATTGCTTTAGTGTAAGATTTGTCTAGAATTTTAACACATGTTGTAGTTTTCTCAAAATCAAAAGGTTTTCAAAAAGGTTTCACAGGTAATTTGGAGAGGAAGAAGAGATTTCATTTGATGTTTAGTCCAGAGGAGGAGATATAAATAGAGGCTTTTGTATAGTATTGAATAGTTGGAGAACTGGTGGAGCATGTGGTGCAGTCAACATGCACAAGCTAGTCTATGGGTGTAGACATGGCTCTCATGAGACATAAATGTGCCGCGCAAGGTTCTTATGCCATAAAGCAGTTCTTGGTGCACTTTGCACCGTGTAAGACAACCCGCTAATGTGTTGATCACTCTACCGAGGTTGGGCCTCCATGCAGTCAAATGGATTTGAGTCGATGGATATGTACAATCAGTGTCATCAGATAGGTTTAGGTGAACCATTGTGTCGGTTGGTGGATCATCGACATGATCCAAGGGCCCAGATTAAAACTAAATGGATGAAGCACAACAATTGCAGCTCAGTTGAAGGGTCATCAAGTAGTCTGTAAATAGCACACTTGTTGGGTAGGGTGGAAGACAATTCATTATTAATAAATTAAATACTCCTCACGTCTGTCTTGCACTGCCTTATCTCTACAGATAACTCTAGCTTTTGGATTTGCACATATGCAAATGGCAAAAACATATGAGTCTAGTTTCGGATTAAGAGGATTTTAGGCTCTACCTCATCTGTACAAAAATGCGAGAGGGTGATTGATTTTGTTGTATAGCATAGGAAATTAGCAGGACTTAGTTGCACATTGATTGGTTGGGGCAAAGTAAGCCTAATGGAAGGTGGTTACATTCCTTGGAATCGAGATTACTACGGTTGGACCGGCCAGATTCAAACCCACCCACAGACAAAAAATTACATATTCCTGTCCTTGCACTGCCTTCATCTCTGCAGACAATTTCAGCTTTTGGATTTGCACAGATTCAAATGGCAAAACAGCTGAGTCTTGTTTCCAATCGAGTGGATTTTAGGTATAAGATGCAAGGTGGTGATTGATTTCATTAGCATAGGAAATTAGCTAGACTAGGTTACACATTTATTGATTGGAGAAAACTAAACATTGCGGAAGGTGATTACATTCATTGGGATAGAGATTACTATGGCGGACCAGCCAGATTCAAACCCATCCACAGTCTCTTTTTCTTTTCGTTTCACAGCATGTACTAGCTATTACTTCAGATATTAGTTACAAAGCTTTGGCTACAACTCAAGTTAATAATTACTTGATCAAGTAATAATCACTTTCTTTGATAGGAATGCCACGTAGAAAGCAACATAATGCTGTTGTCATTTTGATTGTTGCCATGTAGAAAGTAACATCTCTTGTTCTAGTTCAGAAAAAGAAAACACTAAGAAACATGTTTTCCTCACAGAGTTTGGACAATGATAATAGGCCTTCACACAGTTCTTCAATATCAGACTCGACAATTATCAACCATTTTATTGATAGAGTTCTTGATCCGATTCATCATAATGGTGTAGATGATCTACCAGAGTTCTACACACCACGTAGAGGGAACTCCTATTTCCAATATGGAGATGAACTCACTGGATCCCTTGGACTTCATGAAATAAGAAATGACCATACTGGATCTGTCGGAGCTCATGAAATCAGAAACTACTTTCCCGACTTGGAGAAGACAACTAAATCCATCGAAGGTGTGAAAGAAGAATCAACTTACAATGCTAAAGATTATTCTTCAAACCCATCAGACGAAAGCTTACTTTTTGAGATGGTGACATTCAGAAACAGAATAAACTTTGGCGGTATGCTTGTTTGCAGTATCAATACCTTTTAAAGTCTTTCCTTTTTTTAAAGAAAAAGTAGTTTCTTATCATATGAAAAGATAATTATAGATTGAAGTTGTAAAGTTGAATATTTGATGTGCAGGAGAGCTTTCAATTATTTTGTAATACCAAGTTAAGTCGAAAATAAATAAGGTATATGTAAATTAATGGTTAAAGATTGTAATAAGATTGTGTAGTTTGTTCAGAACCTTTGGTGTCTCTGTACAATAACAAAGTGCTAGAATTAGGTGTAGGTATATAAAAATGGTATGTATAATCTACTAGATCTGATCAAATAATCATTAACAGTCAAATAATTTACTGCAACAATATAAAAAAAAAACAACAAGGATCTGAAACAGCTGCTAGAGAAATTTAACTCTGATCACAAAGATTGGCAGACTTAAAAGTCAACCACATAACCTTTGGGTTCCAACTGCCCTTTCTTATACATATATATATGTGAGAATTCTCCTCTACTACCCATCAAACCATTGTAGCAGAATAACTGAAAATAAGAATATAAGCCATCTGGTTAGCATGCCTCCCGCATTTACAAGAGAAGCAGCAGAGGAGTTTGAACTTATGTGATTAGGGCTGCAAGATTCAAAGTTGAAACCAGTTTGAGACTCCAGTAATTCAAAATATCAACTCAGAAAGATAAAAAAAAAAAAGCAAGGATTTATTCAACTTTAGGAATGACATACTTTACAAAATCTTTAAGAACACCACAATAGAGAACATTATCAGGCATAGGTAGTTCGGTTTTGTTGGTAGGCTCAGGGTTGATGATTCTCAGATAGACCTCCTGCCCAAGATACCATGTATCTAGATTTTGTGCACGGATGTTCCAAACTCCAACATTGTCCAAAGAGACCAACACAGCAGTCCATGCACCAGGATAAACCTGGAGAACCAAGAAAGTTCAGATTTAGAGCAACAAGACGCGGTTTAGTTATCTTGTCAACCTGTAAAAAATGTAAGCACCTGAGTTGAACTGCGAGAAACAGCATCCCACATATTGTATGATCCTCTAGAATTATTTGTCCAGTCTCCATAACCCATTCTGCAATTAGGATATGATTGTTTAATTAAGAGAAAAAGAAACTGAATGGTGATAGCTACTACAAGGATGTGATGTGTGCCAACTGCTTGTACTTACCCTACTACATAGAATGCATGGCCATCCATGTGGTAAGTCTGAATTCTGGTATTATTATTCTGAAATATGATCTCTATGAAACCCTTGTATGTTCCATTTATCACAGACGATCGTATTCGGGGCGGTTTATCGCCAGGGACAGAGGGGAAATCAAGCGTATAAACTCCAGTCTTCTTGTACTCATCAGCAAGGCGCAACGGTGTCGTTGGCGGTGAGTAAGAAATACCATTGATTGTAGCTCTGAGTTTCCCATTGATCATCTGAAGTGGTGTGTTCTTCAGCACGTAGACATGAGTCACATTGATGGTACGATATTTGTATGACCCTTGAGGATTCGGGCGTGCAGCACCAGTAGATAGATTTGTCCTTTCACCAAAATGACGAATTTGAAACAAAGTTAGATTACAAGCAACAGAATCTACAAGAAGACCACTGACAATAGTAACAAACCTGATAGACCTGGCTTGGTTCATAGAGAAGCCTTTGTAATAGAAGTCATTAGGAGCATCTGGGAGAGGGCCTGATGCTTTTCCTCTAGAATTGGAATAGTGCAGAATTGCAACACCAACAACTCGATCCCAAATCAATCCGTTTGTAAATCTAGCGCTCGCCGCGATATAGAAATCGGTGCTTGCATTCTGATCCATGGTGACCAAGAAAGAGTAAGATTGCCCGACGTGTATATCAAGGTTGGAGTAGATCTGTTGCACTGTGTATGTTCCCTCAGCTTCCACCAGCAACAAGTTGTGATTTTGGATCCTAAAGTTCAAGCTGGTGGATGTGCCAACATTGTGGACGCGAAATCGGTATGTTTTTCCTATATAGATTAAAATTCCGAAACATGAACATTTATTCTGATCATGTGGTAAAAGGCGAATATAGAATTAATTGTTCTACGGATGGTCACCTGGCTCAACATTGATGGTCTCGTGGTCGATGCCACGAGGAACAAGCGTGGCGTTGTATCGATACGGCCCCTTTCCATTCATCAAAACGCCATCAGGGACGCCAAGATCCTTCCCTTCATCAAGCATCATCCTCAACGCCTGTCGAAATAGAATTACATTGTTATAGCAAATGCCAATAGAACAGAGTAGGGTTGAGTATTCGGTTACTATGGAGTTAGTTTACTTACAGTGTGGTCCTTGGTGTACCAATCGCCGATGAAAAGGTGGACGTCGGCGTGTGGATGCGCAAAAGGAACAGGGATGACGGCACGGTTGTTGACGATGAGGCCGCCGTAACCGCCGGCGGCGCGCTGCAGGAGAAGCGAGGGGAAGTAAAAGAAGCTTCCGATCTGGTCCTTGACTTGGAAGTTGTAGGTCCAGTTACTCCCCGGCGGGATTGGGCAGTTTGTGCCCAGAACCCCGTCGTCCCAGCTATCCCTACGCAGTTGTATGCCGTTCCTGATTCACACATCAAAAGATTTATCACGTCAATTATTATTCGACTCGACAACAACAACAACGAAAACATCAAAAAAATAACAAGTAATATAGACCATGTGAACAGAAGAGGCTCGTCCAAGTTGTTGTGCACGTTGACGGTTGCGATCCAGTTGGTGGTCAAGTTCATGACCGGGCCGGGAAACCGATCCGACACTGCGATCACCTGATGATAAAGATTGAGGATCATACATAAGAGCGCAGAAAGAAGAAGTTTAGATCCCCTGTCTAGTCTGCATGTTTCATGCACGTCGTCACGTACCTTCTGACTGACGCCGAGAGGAGCGACGGTGATGTAGGAGACGTTCCAATCGAAGTGGGCTTGGGGGTCGGCGGCGTAGCACACGGTCGCCGCCGCCGCCAGAAACAGGGCGGCGGTGAACACACAACGGTCCGACGCCATCGAAAAGGAATCGGGGATAGCGATTGAGTGAGACTGCTGGAAGAACGGAAGAAAAAGAGGAGCGATTGAGAAGCGCCGCCGGTGGGCGATGATGGCAGGGGATTAGATTTTGGAAAGACAGCGAATTGAATTCTGTAGTTGAGGTTTTATAAAGATTTCTGTAGATTTTTTTCGGAGAATAATTTCTTTCTTTCTTTCTCCGCCGCGTTCCTAATTAAATCTCAACTGGTTACAGCAAATTCTAGTGGAATTATTTCTCACCAATTTAGGAATGAACCAATCAATCCGTTTCGAATTTAGATTTAGGTTTATAAAAAAGTTAAAGAAATTTGTTGCGATATTTAGGGGCGTTTGATTTACATTTTCTAAAAAATACTTATTTTTTAAAAAATAGAAAATAATAATTTATCATTCTCTATTTTTTTAAAAAATGCTATATTTTTTTTAGAAAATAAATATAGAAAAATACAAACGCCCCCTTATTGTTTTTATTATTATGAATTTATAACAAATACTAATGGTTCAATTACATTTCGAAACTAGCCCCATTTCAACTAGCAGTGGAAAAAAATCAAAAATTTTAATGTATCACATGTGCTATATTGAAATATACTGAATTATATTAAAATTTTAATATTTTGAAAATTTCATACGATATTGGTATAATATTGATATGTAATTCAATATTCAACATACTGTACCATATTAAAAATTGAATGTAAAAGGTATAAAATTTATACTATAATGAAAATCAGTATATCAAATTTTAGTATATCAAAATTTAAGTATATATATTTTTTAATAAACAGTATAAAATTATATTAGTGATTGTTAATGTATAGTGTAATCCAAGATAAAACTTGAGATTTCTCAAGAAATACAAACTAAAACAATGAGTCATAATGCAGTACATCCCCATGGTATCATTAGTTTCATCATTTGTTTAAGTGACAGCAAATTAAAAGGAATGACAAGAAAATAATCCTACAAAATTGCTGTGATATATAGTAGGTGGTTCCTATTAGGGCGTACAGTTTGCTTTTGAAAATTTATTTTATTATTAAAATATTACCTTTTTAACACTAAAATATTTATTTCATTTTAAAATAATTACTTAAATTGCTGATTACTTCAATGAGAGAGAGAATATTTTATATCATTTTTTATTTCCAAATAATAAAAAGAGAAATGATTTCCAGAGAAAACAAAACTCAAGTATGAAATAGTGGACTCCATCACTATATATCTGTCATTAAACTTTTCTTTAAATTTTTTCTCTGAATGTAATAAAAACTTCTTACTTAACCCTATGCCATCAGGATAGATCATTTCGGTGGGAGACCGACGAAACTCTTGCTTAAACATTCATTTGGATCACTGCTCTGAATGACTACCAATATGGTTTATCCTCTTATCTAAACTCAACATGCAGTTCAAGTCCTTCACTAGGATTCAAGGGCTCTCCATCTCAAATAAAATGAAGCTTATCGAAATTCTGTTCATACACATTAGTAAAGCACCCATTTTTGAGATCTATATACATCCTAAGAAAAGCAGTCATTGAGTGGCTAGTGAATTACATTTTGATATTTTTATGACAATTAAATCCAAATTATATATTTGTTTTAACATCTTCTGCTACAAACTATAATGAAAACAATATGTTAACAGATCAAAAGTCAAATAAATGGGCAAAAAGCATAACGAAAAATCACCATTTTTGCAAGCTTATAGCATATTTTTCTGCCCAGAACGTAGCACAAACGGTGGGCGCATGACATTTCTGATATAATAGTTAGTGATCGATTCTCAGGAACTGATAACCTACATGATTTACCCCACCATATGGAGACCATAAACTGACTCTTTGAGATCCAAGGAACATCAGAAAGTGCTAGCTCGCAGCTGCAATTCCACCTACTATAACGCTCACATGGAACAGAAGGGCCAACGAGCTAAAGAAAACTCAACAAGAATTTGAAAAAAAAAAAATTAAAAACAAACTGGACAAATCTTCAATTTATAAACGAAGAACAAGACCTAAAAACTGTGAACAAAACGATGGTGATACAGGAATAAGCATGATTTTCATCTTTTGCGCGGATAAATGGTAGATAAGTGCACATCGATATTATGTAGGTTTGCTGAAAAGATATTGGAGTAATGGAGCCACGACAGCAACACTCATACTGTTTCCCAGCAAGGCGTACCTGCACGACATTTAGCAGAAAAATAAGCTTGCAGTAAGACACTTTATCATGCCCATTCATGTAAAGTAGTCTTCGTTGCTATTAGGACAATAGAGGCTTTCTATAGGAAAATAGACTCCTTAGAGAATAGAAAATATTTTTAACCACAAAAATATGATCACGAAGTTTAGGAACTAAAACATAGAAACAATGAAAATACAATTTCAATATGGTAAGCAAGAGTCTAGCCATACCAAACCAAATCGCTTTTATTTTTATGCATGACTTTCATTTCTTGCGTAAAGTGGGTGAATCCATTAGATCAACTCAATATTGGAAACAACGACGCAATACCTAATGGAAACCCTTGAGACATCTTGTAACATATTGATCTAATGAAAACCCTTGAGAAAAAACAGATCTGATCTACCTATCCAACAACAGAGCACTCACATCACCTACTCTTCTCCTAATTGTTCAATAGCAAATGAGAAGTGACAAATAAATTATTATAAATCCAGTTTATCCGAAAGTACATTTGAATTTCATGTATTTTACAAACAAATATTGGCAAACCACAGTCTGATCTCATAGTACTACTGCAATATAAAGTCACTACTACACAGGACCTTAGAAAGAAAAACTCACCTTTGCCTCAAGTTTACATGTGATGGAAATTGGAAATCCAGAGGAAAACAATGAAAATTAGCAACCTGAAATAGATTGTAAACTTTCAAACCACAGAAGTTGGCATGGATACTAATCAACTAATTATGTACTAAATGCCTACCTCTCGAGGCGTAAAATAACGAAGTCCAAGTTCTTTCAAGGGGAGTGCTTCAAGCCTTGAGTTAGTGTGCTATTACAAAGAATAAGGAGAAAGATCATAGGATAGCAAATATTAATGAAAGTGTCATACAATGAACAATAGTTATCAATTATTCAGACAAAAAAGGGAGAAAGAGGGCATTATACCCCACAAGTAGCCAATAAGGACCCAGTGCCCTTTACATAACGAAAATAACTCTTGGTAAAACAACAACAACGTTTAGACTCTGGGAAGACGATATCTGGCCATTGTCAAAGAATTGACTCAGATAATCAATAGTCAAGATACTTTGTAAATCTAGTGTTTAATAATAAATGAGACAAAAATTTGTAAGGATACCCATGGCACTTCCCCATCTATCGATCAAACTTGGTGGAACAAAATATGTGTTCCAAGAATTTATGCAAGTTTCACCTTCTTCAGCCTCTTCATAGACTTTATCGATGTCAGCGGTCTGCAAGTGTTTGGTTGTACTTGGTGTTTGATCAGTATCATATTCAGACTCCACCATTGAAGCAACAACCTCTCTCATGCACTCTTGTTGATTTTGGGCAAACAAATCTGTTTCTAGAAAGGTCATGATAGGCTGACAAACAGACTCAAAGTTTTCATGGTTTATATTTGCTTCATCAAGCTTATTTGTGGAGTAAGCATCCTTGGACGAAATGAAGGGACATGGCGTGCAAAGAATTGAGTTATTGAAGCACGGATTCCTAAAAGTTAAAGGTTCTCTTTTAGCCTGCAAAATAAAGAGCTTTTCAGAATAGAACAAATGCATGGAAGATATAAACTCATCATTAGTATCTGTATCCTTTTCTTTCCATGTCGATTAATTATCCAGATAAGTTTTCGAAACATATGTGAAAATAAACATATGAACAAACAAGCACAATAGTAGGAAAGCATTCTGGAGAAAAATGAAACTACTAAACTAGGTTGGTCATCATCTAAAATGTTGTAACCAAATCTGCTGCTACTATTTACCAATGTTAACATAAATCTGAGTACTTTTTCAGGCAACAGTCTAAGAGTAAAATATTTGATTATGAATGGGCATACCAGGCAAAAGTACCGAGGTCTAGAGTATGGGATTCCAAATTGCAATGGGCTCAAAATATATTCTTGGGTGACAAAGCCAATTCCTGCCAACACTTCCATCATATGCCTGTGTGTATTTGAAGTCTGCAACATAAGGCAATGATTCAATTTGACGAAATTCATGGAGGAGATGAGAAAAGGGCAGATTTTGAAACAGAAACCTCAAACCCAACAACATTCTCCACAAATAGCATTAGGGGAGGATGCTTCATATGTGGCATATTCTCAAGGATCGTGATGAATGAAAATGATCTAGCATCAGTTGAGTCTTTCTTCAAGCCTATAAAACAACACTTCAAACATAAATGTGGAAGGATCATAGTCTATTGATAATATAGTTGTAGAACTCAAAATACAACCTTGTCTAGTGTAAGGTTGGCATGGAGGAGAAAGAAGCCATGCATGTGCTTCATACTTGTCTAAGTCAACAGGTGACAAAATTTGGATGTTTCCCTGCAATGGAATGCTACCTGATACATTAATGATGAACTGAAACTATATGAATGACCATCATGTTATCTCTAAAATCATCCAAATATTTTCAAAAGCCTCTTCCATATATTCTTGTATAGAATAGAAATGTGTCCTTATGAACTTTCTTGTCCTCTGTTCAGTTCATTTTTTGTCTACTTGTGTTTCTCATCTGTTCCAGTATCTACTTATTTTATGCAGCAAACCAAAGGCAATCCAAATTTATAGTCAAGTTCCCGCATATGCGTCTTCTTTGCATCACAATAATAATAAAATAAATAAATAAAAAAGAACTCGTTTTTCGTCGTGATAACTTGCGTCTCTCCCTTTTCTCTGGAGCGGAGGATAAGCAACCGAAGGAGATAAGAGGAACCTGGAAGGGGCGATGGCCAAAATTGTGCTCGTAGACGTCGTTGGCGATGTTGTTGATGTCGAATGCTTCCACTATGCATCCTGGAATACCAGCCCGCATCAAGGAGTATCTCTGAAAGGATTAATGCGAAAATGAATATATAGATGAAATACAATTGCAAAGAGCGAAAGCATGAAACCCTAGTCAATTCTAGCAGCCGAAACTAAGGAATACGTGGGGATTGATGAAACAATCCACCAACAACCATTGCGCCGATCCCGCTGTAGAATTCGAGGACTCTCCAACAAGCGGAAGCATCCTTCTCCGATCCTCCAGGTACGCACGGTTTTTCTCGCTCCATTTGAGTCTAAACTCTTCACGATCCTCTATCAGCGCAGTGACACCATTTAGACTTCGCTTATGCCACGCGAAGGAGGAAGACTTTCTCTTGTTTCTTCGTTTCTTTTGGACAAATTTCTCCGACAGGGTAAGCTCAAAACACTACGGCGGCGTTGAGTTTTGGATGCTTGCTAACTGCGAAGGGAGGAAGCTGGGGGAGAGAAATATTTTTTTTTTCTTTCCATTTCACTCCTTTTTGTTTCGAATATTACATTTATCTCCTCAAATTTTGACTATTTTTTTTTTTTGGACAAAAAGTAACTTATGAGTTATGATTATATTTTTAAGATAAAATGATTAATCAGGTTGAGTAATATTAAATTTGGAATGATTGATTTGGTCCTATAAAAATTTTCCACTCACGATGGATGATCCAGAAGTTCAGTTTCCCTTAATTGTGAATCTCATTTAACTGAGAATCGTAACTGAGAATCGAACTGAGGACACCAAAAAAACAACTGAACATCCTTACCATTGTACCATAACCCTAGGAGAATGATTACATTTTTAAGAACTTGGATAGAGATGGAAGACTGTCAATGACATAGTTAAATGTTATTTTAATTTAATAGTGGTCTTAAGCCATGATTGTAAGATTTAACTTTAGAAG
>JBAMIE010171769.1:0-15025 GCA_037177295.1 Kaempferia parviflora | reverse complement strand
GTGTGCATGCAAAGAATTAGAAGAAAGAGAAAGAGAGGAGAGGAAAAAAAATTAAATGTTGCATGCAATAGATGAGATAGTGCGAGGAATAAATTAAAAAGATAGATTTGTCAGAAGGTTAAAATGGGAAACATAATTTAAAAGGTGCGCCATTTCGTAAAATTTAAAGTAACATACGCCTTTTGGTAATTATAGAAACCTACATGCGCTGTTTGGTAAAAAGCCGATCTTAAAATTCCATAACCAATTGAAAGGATGGAAAGCACTATACAATTCCCCTAGGAAAGCACCAATGTTAACACCCTTAATGATCATGGCGTTCCTAGCTATGGGCCCCTTCCCTAATGGAGCTTCCCTCCAAAGAAAAAAACCTCGTGATCACAAATAGGATATTAACATTGGTTCTTTTCTTAGGGTTGTACAGTGCTTGTCCATCCTTATACTGGTTATGATTAACAAAACATTTTTGTGCATACATGGGACATGTAAACAAGGAAACAAAAGATTTTTTTACATTATAATCGTTCGAGCTGTTGGAATATATTAGAACCTAAGACTATATCGGTATATTGTACCTATTAGGAGCTAAAATTTTTTCATTTAATTTTTTATTTTTTAGCTTAAACATTATAATTTAACCTCTAAATTTTAAAGGTAAAATTTTATTGACTTAATTTCAGAATAAAAAATAAACAAATAAATAAATACCTACACGTACCAAGGCATCTCAGTAAAAAATAAATAAATAAAAATATGATTTCAATCGTGCACAGGTACGCAAGAAAAAGGGCGCAGCCTATCAAAATCATACAAATTTGGAGACCGATGTAATAAGAGTCGTATTGAGAAATACAATAATAAATCTTATTTTGAGACCAATGTTTTAAAAGTGATCTTTAGTTTTCATCAAAGATCGATATATTAAAAAGAATATCTAACTTAGAGACTGGTCTATGTGCTTTGGTCAAACTGAGTTTAATTCGATTGTTAATTTTGAAATCAATTGATTATATGCTATCACTAATATTTACAGTAAAAAAAAAAATTAAAGACACTTTCAGTCATATCACATATCATATAGTGTGTTACTTCCCACCATGTCCATGGGACCGACTCTAAAGGGACGGTTGATATGACAGTTCCACGTATCATATAGTGTGTTAGGACAAATGTCCTTAGATTTGATGAAATTATGAACCATAATGTATTTCTTAATTGATTAGTTGACATTACATATTATTTTGACTAATATGATTTTACCTTTAGTATGATTTATCAAATTGACAATTGTTGATGATCTGGATGTTAGGTACGGATATTAAAAGGCGAAAGTAAAAATGACAATACATGTGATCGAAAATGTAGTAATAGGAGATTTCTCGGGCATACAAGGTCCCGATACCACCTCGAGCACACAAGATCCCGAGACCACCTCAAGCACACAAGATCCCGAGACCACCTCGAGCATACAAGGTCCCGAGACCACCTCGGGCCTACGAGGTCCCAAGACCACCTCGGGCATACAAGGTCCCGAGACCACCTCGGGCCTATAGAGTCCCGAGACCACCTCGGGCCTATACGAGGTCTCGAGACCACCTCGGACCTACAGGGTCCCGATACTACCTCGGCCATACATGGTCCCGATACCACCTCGGCCATACAGGGTCCCGAGACCACCTCGTGTGGATAAGATTCTAAACCCATCTTGGATAAGGATTATTCAAGAATCTTCTAGGGATTTGTATAAGAGGTATTTTTCCCCAAAAATTTCAGCATATATTAAGGGTGATGAGGAAATATTTATTGTCAACCAAGGAGCGGCAATTAAGGAAAATACAATTGAAGGAATTAATATCCTTTCTTTATGACTCAATCAAGGAAGGAAGTTACGAGAGACGCACTTCCCAAAAGGGCCAAGTCCGTCCTAATTGCGAGGAGGAAGCCCCTATAAATATGAATCTAAAACTCTAGGTAAACTCTATTGGATTTTCTAAGTTTTCTCATAACCCTTAATTCTTCTCTTCCTGACTTGAGCGTCGGAGGGGTATCCGCCAGAATTCTTCCGGGGGATCTTTTTAACGCTCGTGTTAATCTCACAGATCCGGGCATCTCTTCCTCTTGTCATCCTCCATCTCCCTCTCTTTGGTTACATCTTCGATGCCGACTGTCCACGTAATTCTTCACTAGAACAGTTGGATTGCCAAAATTTATTAGTGATGTGTCCAAAATGAACCAGAACCATTTATGGACAAGAATCTGCTAAAATTTTATTGACATTAAATGAAAAAAAAATGATGAAAAAAAAATGTTCCACCAAACTTTAATAGACTGTCCAAATCATTAACATACAAATGCATTTAGCATTTGTTATATTTCAATCTTAGACATGCAAAATCTAGTGAGTATCCGAGAAGTGATCAAGAGAAGATAGAGCCAGGGCCGACCCTGAGGCATGTCAGCGGAGTGACGGCCTAGGGCCCCTAATTTTTAGGTGCCCCCAAATTTGACACACATAGATAATATATATCATATATAATTAGATTATTTTAATAACAATTAAAAAATATAATCAATATTTTTTCCTTTCCAAAATACTATTTTATAACTCTTAATTCAGTAATTTGTTTATTGAAATCATAAGACTCTAAAGAGAAGTATGAATCTTAAACGTCAATTTTCTTCCTTTGAATCTATTCTAATTAAATCAGACAAATCTATTCTTCAATTGAAATTTTAATTTCATCAATATATAAACCTACAATGTAAGTTACCTACTTATCTGTATTTTTTATTACTGTCAATATTCAATATTAATTTTTAATATGGTATTGGAGTCCAATATTTTATGATTTTTCTTGCAGATTTGAAAGAGTTTAAATAAACTGTCCCAATTTTATTTATCACAGAATAGATTATATCGATCGCTTCAAGCACAAATCACATTTTATTACTTTTTCACTACTATTTTCACTACTTCTATTTGTTTCATTACTAGCTTTGTTGTTGTTTGTGAGTTTTATTTTTACACTTGATTTTGAAAACCTTGATGATTTTGCTTCTAAAAATACTAGAAGATCTTGACTTTTTAAATGATTATTTGATATAATTTTTTTTGTATTTGTAGATATCGCTCTATTTGTAGAAGCTTGAGAAATATATTTTGTATGATGTTGCACTTCTTGAAGAATATTTAAAAATATATTTTGTATGAACTTTTTCATATTTTAAATGGAATATATTGATTTTCAAGTTTTTCTATTAAACTCTATCTAAATGTATGTTAGTATTTTTTTTTCTAAGGGGTGCATTTTCTCTTTTCGCCAAGGACCCATAAAAGTAAGGGCCGATCAAGTTTTTTATTAAACTCTATTTAAATGTATGTTAGTATTTTTTTTTTTCTAAGGGGTACATTTTCTCTTTTCGCCAAGGGCCCATAAAAGTCAAGGCCGGCCCTGGATAGAGCCCACTTATTACATCAAAGATTTTAACTTTCTTTGAGGAAGCCAAAAACATTTGACGCAACTACAGTTCAAGTTCAAACGGATCACAAAGTACAGTCACCACATCTCTGTGTCTACAAGGCAGTAAACAACAGTAGTGATAATTTCACTGGAGCTTTAACCATTACTTCTGAACAGTCAATCAGCGAATAGTGAAACATTACCTTGATTGATTGTCATCACAAAGAGGGGTTGATCCTCCAATCATGTTTTTTGCGCCTGCCCCGATGATGAGCCTTCTGCTCTGCAAAATTGTTCTCACCAACGATGTCCATCTGATCGGTATCTGAAAGTAGATGCCATCATTGACCAAACCCCTCAAACACATTAGTAATAACAAGGTAAACAGATTATCAGAACAGTTTTCTCTAGTGATAACAGCAAACGTAAAGGGCTTAATTGATAAGCTGGCAAAATAATTAGAAGAATTTTTACAAGGCAAGAACACGGAGATTCGTTTTCTCCCAGGGAAACATACATGCAGGAGCAAAGACATATATCGAATGCGTGCCAGACTGTAAATTAAACTAAGACTTTCCTCTTCTATGATAGTTGGCACCACAAGACTTTCGGCTTCTGATTTGTTTTGTTAGGATGGCTCATGGGACTAGGTTATCATTTGTATGTATAACAACAGCAGTTGCCTTCACAACTGAGGCATACTGATATGCAAAGAGTGAACTAAGAGGTCACCCACAAGTTCTCAAATTATTGCGGGCTAGCATAGAGAAAGAAGTATGAATCATAAATGTTGTTATACAAGGAAGTTAAAGTTGAACATAAAAATGAAGTGGCTACTGTAACATGAGAACATTATACAAAGATAAAAAAAAAATGAAGATAGAATTATAACTGTAAAGTCTAGATATTAGTTCGTACAAGTAATTTTGATGATTAAGTGATCAATTTAAAGGAAATTTAGGTGAGTAAAAGAAAACATTAACTATATGTTTATAGCAAATAGTTTTGTTTGGAGAAAGGTTTATGCAGAAAGATGACAGGCTTTACAATGAAGGATACATTGATGTTCACCTTGAAAGGATGAACTTGGACCTGTGCAACAATCACGGATGCAGGCTCTAAGCAGAATCTCTCCATACTTGAGGAATGGAAAATTAGAAAAATCAGAATTGATGAAGCGATAAAATTACTATAAATGTTGTCCATGTTGCCAGCCTAAGGTAAGTAATAAATTTCATTTTAAAGAACAAATAAGAAACTTTATATTTTATTTTAATAGGATAAATTATTTTAGAATTAGTTAAGTAATTAGAGGATAGGACTGCTTATTTCTTTATGTGAGATTATTTATCCAGTGCTACATTAATTTGGTTTTGAAGCAGAATTCTCGATTTGGTATTTGATATCCTCCACAAGGCCTCACCACCACACCATCACATCCATGAAATTGCCATGGTGTCACCATCTAGACTATGGCATCCCAACCTACTCTCGCTTCCCACCCCTTTTAGCACAGATCATCCAAACAAACTTGGGAAAAAGTCAAAGAGAGCCCTTTTATTTTTGAAATCATCAAACTGACACCCTATTTTGATTTTTTTTTTTTATCAAAAAGGTGCCCCACCCGATGTACAATTACCCAACCACCCTCCCCTACATAATAGCAACTTATTCCTATTATTATCTCTCTCCTATTTTTCCTTGTCTAAATCGGACCATTGTAGCAGCTACGAACCCATAGCTGCTACATGGAAAAAAAAAATTAAGAATAATATTGTTCGGAGCTTCCGAAAAGTATTTAAACGATGTTTTTTTTTTTAGAAACTTGGTTGTTTGGTTGTTTGGTTGTTACGGGTTCCACCCGTAGTCAATTGTAGATCTCTGAACAAGTTTTCGATTTGATATAATCTGAGTCAAAAATCATAGACTCTAAAAGCTAAGAGTTTAACATTCATATTATTCCTAACTCATTAAGAGGAATGCCTCAGTTAAAGATGCTTACAACTAGCCTAGTGTTTGGATTTTAGTAGGGAAGAATGTTACCATCTAAAAATAAAAAGTTTTTGAAAAAAGTTTCATATACGAGGTTTAGATTTTTCAAGTTCTTAAAATGTTACAAGCTTTAATTTTGAAAAAGTCAAGACAAAATAGGAAAAGTTTAAATTTCATTTTAGTATGATAGTTATTTTAGGAATTAATTATTTATTCACTAAGTAATTAGAGAATTGATTATTTGTCATCTAAGTTTATGAAATAGGCCAATGCATGTTAAGGCCTTTAAAAGGAATCCTAACTTCTTTTGTTAATTTATCTTGAATTTAATAATTTTCCACTTTGTGAGTTTTCACTGTGACCTTTTTATTTCTCTATGTGAGATTATTTACCTCTCATGCTAAATCTCTGATTTTAAATGAACGTGACCCTTCTGTGATTCTACATCAGAACACTTGGATTCTTCATAAGAAACTTAGAGGCTAAAACTAAGATAAATGAAAACAACTAAGCGGTGTTTTTTAACCATCCAGATAGTCCTTTTTCATGATCTCATAAACGACCTAGCATTGTTCTCAAAGACAAGTCCACATGCCAATAAACACATATTCTAAGTTACTCCTGAACAAACAGTTTTCATAAAGTTTAGAAATTTTAATTATAGTTGCACCGGATGGTAGAAACTAAAATTAAAAAACCAGCTCAAGGTAAAGTAAAATATGGTAAAGTAATAGATTCAGCCATATATTCAAGCTATACTGTTACAATCTTTATCCTGAATGTAGAGTCCATTGAGCCGAACAAAATTTTAAAATATTCCAAGTCTGCGCCCATACTAAGAAGCCTTCAGAAATAATTTACCCAAGGACACATATGAGCAGCAAGTCTTTGGGGTAATCAAGAACAAGGATTGAGATTACATAGTATTTCAGTGGGCACACATGAAACATGTTTCATCGGTTGACCAAAAGCAGCATTTCTCCAGATGAGTGTTGTAGCTAATAGAAGCTCATGGTGCCAGGTCACAAGTGGGACCACATCAAAGTGTGTCAAGCAAGCATTGTGCAATTCCATGTTTCTAGAGAAGAAGCCGAAAGGGTGGGCGTCGAGTCGTGAGGAGGGGCCAACATTGGAAGTTGTGTTGCAGATTCGTGTCGTGGAAGAGAAATTAGGAGAAAATGGGTGAAAGGTTGCAAAAATTGGGTGGTAATCCCACAGGTCTGCATTGAATAAGGGCTCACAGCAGGGAGCGTGATTGCTAAACCTCCATCCATGCATTTAGTCAATCTTACTTTTTCTTTCAAAAATATTTAATAATTTTCATTTACTTTTTCTTTTTATTAGATCTTTGAAGATAGTGAATGTTTAATTAATAACAGGTTTTCAAATAATTTCTGATAATTGAAAATTTATTTATATATATATATATATATAATTGATTTATTGGTATGTATAGGTTAGGGAAATAAGGTTTTAATTTTTTTAGTAACACTTATAAGTTATCATTTGCTAGATTTTGATTACTAAAGTAAGTATAAACTTAAAAATGATACTATTAATTATGTTATAAAATTTACTAAATAACTTAAATAAGATATATATTAATTAACAACCTTATTAGATGCACGGCGCTCCCACCAATAGGGGGTAATAATCATATTTAATATTAATTAATGTTATAAACTAACATCAACTAAAATTTTTAATATCAATATTTTATATCTTTATAAACCGAGAGCAGCTCGGTGCTCAAAACTTTCGTTAATGTAGTATCCTAGGGAAGGGTTTATTGTACATAGTCTCACCCTGCATTACACGAGCCTGTTTCAAACCCTTGTCCACCAGATCACACGACAACAATTTTACTATTGTGTCAAGCATGGAATGGAATAACGTACAAACAGTTTTTACCATTCCGCTTGCGGCGCGAAACTGGCGGAAGCTTCCCAATTTTATGCGTCAACCATCCATTGTAGCGAGGTAGAAGCGTCTCGGACGTATTGCAGGACGCTTTCGGCGGCCCTGGAAGCATCGCCTACTGGAGGCGTCGTTAGATGCTTCAGGTGCTGCTAGAAGCGTCGCATAACGCTTTTGGCCGCGCCAGAAGCATCACCGGAAGCGTCGCCGAACGTTTCCGGCACCACCGAACGTTTCCCGCGCCGTCGGAAGGTCGCCGAACGTTTCTAGCGCCGCCGGTGATTGTTGGGGTGATTGTCACCGAGATTTTACAATGCAAAATTATTTATTTAATTTAAATATTTCCCAACTAAGTGTGATATTCTGAAGAGGTTTTCACAAACCCTAAATAAATTATCCTAATAAATATTAAAAAACATTTAATATTTTAAAAAATTATTAATTTTATTAATTAATATTTTGAAATTATTTTTACTGTTTTAAATTTCATTAAAATATTTTTTAAAAAAATTTAAAAAAAATTTAAAAAATAATAATAAATCAAATTCATATTCTGATTTTTTTATTATTTTATATATTTTTTTACTGTTTTAATATTTAATTAATATTCTGATTTTTTTTTACTATTTTAAATATATATTATTTAAATTAATAATTAATTAAATGAATTAATAGCTAATTTATATAATTATTATATATAAAATAGTATTTTTTTAAATTAATTTATATAATTATGATTATTTATCTAGAGAACTACAGAGTTGACCTAAGCAGAGAATCAATTTTCTATCATATTCATGTCACACCTGGTATTATTAAGGTAACATATTATGATGTATCAATTTTAATCTGAGTCATTGATAAATCAATTTTCTTTAAAAAAAAATTATATTTAATTATTTTTTCTAACAATATTAAGTTGTTCAATAATGGAAAACTTATATAAAATCAATATATAATTTATTTTTAAATTATACATAATAAACATATTTATCTAATAACTTCTATATATAAATAAAAAAATATCGAAACCGTATCGGCATGGCACGATACAATACCGAAACTGTATCGTTCTAGTCTGGGACATTGGTGTCAAGGTTCCTCTTCTATTATATATCTTTATAAACTACTTTTATAAACCTTAATTTATAGCTAAATTGAAGTTACCTATGACATTAGTTGAGAAATTTATATGTTGATCTCACTCGGTTCACTAATTTGGGTATTAATAAAGCTTCTAGCTTAAAAAACATTGGGAGAATACTATCACTAGTAAGGTATGCCATTAGTATAAACTTGTCATACCTTTTCACTTAGTTTTTTAAAAGTTTCAATTCAATTTGACTATCATGTTGAAATAAACCAAACAAAAGGGAATCTAAGAGACACTTCAAATAGGTTCATTGCTCCAACCCAAAATACGATTAATACAACATGTGCTACGTGAGCTCAAATTAATAAGTCTAGCATTCCCAACCCACCAAGAGAATCTAAGGTTTCTTGGTCATGACCAACTAAAGCTAAAGTTCCATTAAAGAGTGTTTCACATGCTAGAACCTCCTCAAGGAATATAAGGTTTTCATGAGACTGATCCTGAGAACTAAACATTCTTAAAAATGTTAATCCAATGTGGCACATGCCTACTCATTTGGCATGAGTAGGCATGTGTAAATTGTACTTAGTATCAACATAGTACAACACTTACACGATCCAGTATCATTCGGGGAGTATAGAAGTAAACTTGTTAAGGTTGGCTGGCCAACAAACCCTGAGAGTCATAACTAGCATGGAGTAGAATACCAATCATTTTCTACGCAATTATCATAAATATCAGGCAGTTACTTTGTCAAATGTGATAAACTAACAAAAATTGGAACTTCATCAAATGTGATAAACTAACAAAAAAATGGGAACTCCAACAAAAATATGGATGATCAGACTATGATAGAGATTATAGAAGATAGAGATTAGAGAGGAGCATAATTAGTTTCTGCTAATTTTGGTGTGTCGTTAGTTTGTATAGTTATAGCCATAACCATCCTTAACTAAGGATAACATTAAATTTTATATAAGAGAAATGATATTTTCCAGCCAAGAGTAACCAAAGCATCACATTTCCAAAGCCTTTTCTTTGTTAACTATTACAAAATTGGCAAAATAATAATCTTTTTTTCCTTAATCTACTAATTGAAGGAAGTAATTATTGTATGACTAGCCAATGCTTGATAAATGCCAAGGATCAATCATAAACCACATTCATGAATTGCAAGACAAATCAAAGTATCAATTATCAAATCTGCTTCACTTAAGATGTGTGTCTATCACAGGAGAGCATCAATAATAACCAAACCTTATCCCACCGGGTGGGGTCGGCTATTTGGATCTTTTACGTCATGGACTCTATCCCCTACTATATCATCATCAATATTTAAATAATTTTTATCTTGTTTTATTATTGTTAACCAAATCTTTTTTTAGTCACAAGAGAGCATTTAGATAAAACGTAAATGAGAAATACTACTGAAAAATCAAAACATAACTTATTACAAACACAATCGAACTTCGAATGCTAACATGCAATAGATATAGAAGTATGAGAACCAAACATTTTCTCATGTTTCCAGAAAAATTCAATTGATTCATTAACAGATGTTTTAATTTGATACAACTCGCAGAATTTCAGATTAACAATGCATTCTCACGTACTGAATGTTAAGCCCAGATGATGCCCAAGTGTTAAAACACAAATAAATGATGGAATGTAGAGTGACACTGGAAATTTAGCTAATTAAGAACGAACTTTAGATGATGATAAAGAGTAAAAAAAATGTCTGCATCAGTTAGTGCTTCTGAAAGATAAAAATGATTCTTTCCTACTTTAATTACTAAATTATACAAGAGAAAGCATATGTTCAAGTAACTAAAAGGTAGAAATATGTTATGGTGATTTATACCTCCAATTTCTTCACCCCAGAAGAGATGCCTGCAGTCGTCTTCATCCTCCTCAAGCTCGTCGTCGTATCCAAGCTCACCGTCGCCCCTGTACCCAGGCTCACTTCCGTAACCAGATTCATTGCATTGTGATTCTAGTAGCGTTGCATTTCCAACACCTTGGAATCCAATGGTCCCCGAACTCTCCCTTTCCGACCCTCCTCCCCCTCCGCAGGTGACCTCCCTCTTCGTCACCCGGGCTGCCTCGCTGACATCGGATCCCCAACTGCCGTCCCCGATCACAAACAGCTCCCCGCTAGAATCCGTGCCACCCGCCGCCAACGGGAAGTCGGAGCAAGTGGCGTAAGCGGCGGAGACGCCGCCACGAGGGCGAGTCCCGCTGCGGTCGGAGCTTCGGCCCGACACGGACAGGGAACCCCTGCGCCTGCGCTTACGCGGGAACCAACGGAAGCCCTCCTCCTGCCTGGGCGGCGGAGGGTCGTCGAGAAGAGTGAGGCGCGACAGATCGAGGGCGGCGGGGTGTCCCGATGCGGAAGCAGGGGTGGTGGATCGGTCGGAACGGCAGGGCTTCTTGGCGGGAAAGGGGTGCTTGGAGGGATCGGCAGCGGCAGCAGAAGCTAGGGTTTGGAGTTGGAAGGGCTTCCAAGCGTGGAGCTGGAGCGTGCAGGAGTCGATGGCGTGCCGGGAGTTCGCGCCTCGGGGGGTCATCGCCGGCACAGATCACGCACGCTTCCAAATTCCAGGCTAAACTTGGAGAATAATCACTGATTCGCATCCGATCGAACCAACGGAATTGAATTGGGTTTTGCCCCGGGTGTGGGTGCACGGGTTTTCTAGACACTGGCTGAAGATTAATTTTTTTTATTGAATATTATGCTTTTTGATTTATTTTTACAAGATTGATCTAAATTGGATACTTATACTAATTAAAAATAATAAAGAAATTGAATTGGGTTCCTTCCCAATAAAATCGATTCCAGTCGCTTAGTTAAATTATAGAATTCCATCGAAATGTAAGAATCCCCAAATCAACTCCGGCGCTCCTCCCGTGGTTGCCTAAAAGTTTTACTTCTAATGTAGTAAAAGTAATTGTATCAGGAAAAAATTGACTCTCGACTTAAGGTTTGGTTAATATTTAACTTGGGCTGGTTTGAATTTGATATTTTGATGTGTAATGGCAGGACAATCAATCATTACATTATTTTGGCTTCTAGATTGCATTTGGGGTTTGTGGGAGCACAGTTCCTCTATTCTGTAATTCATGGCCTCAAATCAAAAGGATCGTTGGATCAAATCAGAAGGGATCAATACATAAATCTCTGATTTAATTCAACGATTCTCTTCATTTGGATCAAAAGGGAACCAAAAAATTATAGACCAAAAGATCCGGATTGAATTTGTGGAGCTTATTGACTCGTGGAATCGAGTTGTCAACTTTAATGATCACGAATATCTTGAAGCTGAAAGGTTTTGGTGAACGTTGAGGAGCATGATTTGAATTTAGTTGTTGCACTAAGCTCGAGAAGGAGCTCTAAACTCAAGAATTTTGGGCTTGGAGTACGGGGAGGATTTTGGTCGACTCGAGGAGTTGAAGGGGTAAAGATGCTAGAGCTAACAGTGATTAGTCAATTTGTGTTGTGATTTTTTTTCTCTTTATCTATTGTAACATCATTATTGCGTGTAATGAGTCCCTATGGGAGAGACTGATAGCTATAAGGACTAGTGACTAGTACATGAGATGTTACCATTAATGAGATTTAGGGGTCAAATCCTGACGAAGCCAGGTGCTTGCCCTCCCTTATGCACTAGTCACTGTCTGGACTAGTAGCCCCGTGATTTACCTCCTTTGTGTTGGTCCTTGGACGGATTGACGGAGGCGCTGGGGTGAGCGATTCACCTTTTGCCATCAATTATTACGTGTGATGATTGTTAGGTGCTAGCTGAGTGATGGTTGTGCATGCTTGGTGTAATCATGTTCTAGCTAGCTTCGCACTATTTGATCGACTGCTTAGATGTTTGGTCAAAATTTATATTGGTTTACTTATAATCTCCTATGAGTTGTACACGTGGTAAAAAGGTGAATACGTTCGTCCCCAGCACCCCCACCAACCCGTCTCAAGACTAACACAGACTCCTATGAGTTGTACACGCTTCTATTATGTAGTGTTGTATCAATATGTGAGGCAAGAGGAGGTAACTTCTAGGATTGATTAATATGCAATAATAAAAACAACAATTACAAAATATAGTTTCTATGAATTGACACAGTTGGTACATACATAAATGATTACTTCAAGAGAGATTTTTTATATGATTTGGAATCTCTAGTTCCTACTCCATGTATGACTCTTCAGTGAATCACTACTCAAAACTCATTATTTTCCCATTTTTAGCCACTTTTTAGAGGTCAAGAAACTTCCTTGCAAGGAGAATTTCTAGTACAAGAGTAGAGTTACAGCTAGGCTAGAGCAAAGAAATAACAAAGTAGCTATGTGAATGGACAAAGTATAAACACTTTTGAATAGCCCTTTCATTGTTCCTTGACCCCTTATTTTTAGGCCTTCAACCATCTTCATTTTATCTTCCTATCTCAAGTAGAGTCGATATTTCAAGTTTCCAATCTGCTAATCTGATCACATTATATTTGCCAGCCACTCTAATTGTTGGGGCCGGTTGTGGTGCAATCTGAGAACGGGCAGAATGTCGATATAGCACCGCTTTGGCGAAGCCGAGGGTAGAGTTAGACTCTTTCTCTTTAAGACTAATTTGCCCTGCACACGGTACTCAAGGAATACGGTAATCATTTCCCAAGATGCAACGACTTTATCTTGCGATAGCAGCACTGCAAATCGCAAGACCTCCGAACCGAAGAAACTTCTTGAACTCTCTCCAATGCAAGTAGGAATGCAATGTTTGCTTTACTTGGAATGAATTGAATGATTAGAAATAGTTGTGGAGGGATCTTATTTATACTAAATGAAGGGGTATAAGAACCTCTTGGTTCAATTAGATCTCAACCATCCAATTTGAATTAGATGGTTTAGATTGTATCCCTTCCCAAGAGATATAATGTCTTTTCAAAAGGATGCCACCCTTGTGAAATTAATGGTTCAGATTGAACCATCCAAAAGGCATTTATGCCTTCTAAAATCAATGATCCAGATTTATCAATCTTGATACAATAATCTGGATTTAATTTTCTATTCAATTAAATTTCTAGCAATCCCCCACATGAATGAAAATTAATGCATGCATATTATCACCTAAGGAGAGCTCAATCGAAAGATTATTACATCAAGAGAGGTAGTTTGTGGCTTTGAATCTTTCATAGTAGACTACCATCGGATTTACTTGGCTGCTTAGTGAACATGATGTCTTGAACTACTCAGTCGTTCGTGTAAACCAAGACAATGGTACTTACACAATAACATTTCTCACTTCTTTATAGTTCTCACTATTTTGTCCGTTTTGGCCGACCATGGACAACATCTTGGATTCATAAGTATTTCATTGAAGTGACCCGTCTTCATACTTATATAGGTGACCTCCTATAAGGAATATCCTACTATACTCTACCTTTTCAAGTATAGGAGTCATTAAAAGTTAATAACTTAACCTCACTACATATTGTAGTAAGCACTTTTTCATCCTAGGAATGAAAGGGGAACTAGTCCAAGTGCTCACACGAACTTTCATAATTTCATTGTCCCATTGAACCAAGATCTTGGGATCTCCAATCAACAAGGTTGGGTTACTACTATGAATGTTCTTGTTTATAGATTTTTAATCACATTCCTCCTGATATGCAATATATTTGATCTCCATTTAAACCTTTTGTAAACGGATCCGCTAAGTTATCTTACAATTTGACATAATTGACAGAGATAACTCCGTTAGATATCAACTGCCTAATGGTATTGTGTTGTCGACGAATATGTCGTGACTTACCATTATACATGCTATTTTGTGCCCTTGCAATTGTCGATTGATTATCACAATGTATCATCACGGCAGACACTGACTTTTCCCAACATGGGATGTCTTCTAAGAAGTTACGAAGCCATTCAGCTTCTTGTACGGATTTATCTAAGGCTATAAATTTAGATTCCATAGTTGATCGAGCTATGCATATTTATTTCATGGATTTCCATGACACTCCTCCACCACTAATAGTAAATATATATTCACTGTGGATTTAGAGTCTTTCGTATCAGATATCCAATTTACATCACAATATCCTTCTAGTACCACTGGATATCTCATATAATATAATCCATACTCTAAGGTATATCTTAAATATTTAAGAACCTTTATTAATACCTTCCAATGGTCATCATTCGGATTATTTGTAAATCTACTTAATTTTTTAACCGCATAGGTAATATCCGGGCTCATGCAGTTAGTGACATACATCAAATTGACAATTATCCTCGAATATTCTAATTGGGATATGGGTTCACCATGGTTCTTAGCCAAATATAGACTTAAGTCGATCGGTGTTTTTACTGGAAAAAGATCATATACATTAAATTTCCTTAGTATTGTCTCAATATAATGAGACTGTGAAAGGATAATTCCATTTAATGTATTATTGATCTTAATCCCTAATATAACGTCCACTATACACATATCTTTCATATCAAAGTTCTTGGTCAACATCTTCTTAGTAGTCATGATTATATCATGATTACTACCCATGATGA
>JBAMIE010171760.1:0-15027 GCA_037177295.1 Kaempferia parviflora | reverse complement strand
GGAAATCATTCCCAAATTTTCATTCCCAAACCTACAATCCAAACATCATTATTTACTATCATTCCATTCCCTGATTCATAAACCCACCAACCAAACGCCACCTAAGTCTTAATTGAAAAACTAAGAAAAGAAAGTCCTAGTTGAGAGCTAGGTGAATCAAGTCTAAGTGGAATTAGTTGTAAGCTAAAGGCTTGACAAGAAAGTCTTTAGTTGGGAGCTAGGTGAATCAAATGTAAGTGGAGTCATCTAGAAGTTGAAAGCTTGGCAAACAAGTCCAAGTGGAGTTAGCTGTGAGCTGAAGGCTTTATAATGAAAGTCCTAGTAGGCCTAGACAATGAAAGACCTAGTTGGAAATTAGGTGGGTTAACTGAGAGCTGAACACTCCACAAAAAATAAAAAATAAAAAATAAAAAAGTTTTGAAGGAGTGAATTCCAAGCAAGTAAACCTAGTACATTAGATAAACCATATACTAGGTTTTGTTTGTTTTACTTGCTTGTTTTGCAATAAATAGAAGCAGGATGAAGGCTCGGGTTCGAGTCATCGGACTCAGGATCTGATTGACCGGAAGGCAGTACGATTGATTGGAAGGGTCTGGTCTATCGAAAGTTGACTCGATCGAGTCCAAATGAGTCAGATACCACATAGAATAATTTTTATTGCACATTTGGCAGTTTTAATATTTATTATTAATTTTTATTGCATTATATGAGAGGATACCACATAGAATAATTTGTTGATTATATTTTAAATTTAATATGAAAATAAATTTACAACTTTTTTGAAGGCAAAAAATTAGAGAGGATTATTCTTTTTGAAGTTTTTTTTTAACGTATAGAAAATTTCAAAATTCTAATGTGTAATATGACCTTTTGTGAATGTGTAAATTTTCGAATTTGCATATACAGCATTTTTTTTTTATTATAAAGTTAATTGAGAAAAAATTGAGGTTTAGTTAATTGACCTTCCCAAAGGAATGATAATTTACCCTAAAAAAGTCTTATTTTATGATTCTTTTTCAATTTTCATCTATATAATTTGGTTTTTTTAGATATTCGTGAAATTTGTTATTTTATAAATCTAAAATTTTACAGTAAACCGCTGTTAGTATTTTTGTCATTTTTAATATTATATTATATTTTTCACTTAATTAATAATATTACGAAGTTAGTAATTTTGAGTTTCTTCTATTTACTCCTATACTTTGGCCAAAATTTAAGTAGAAGTTACCTGGGCAAAAATCAAAAGGCACCCATTATTTGTATTTTCGTTAAATGGGTGTTCCTTTTTAAAAACAAAGTTTAATGAGTATCTTTCTGCACTCCTTTTAAATGATCAGTCTAAAATACACTTATATTATTTCATCATTCGATTCGATGGTGTAGAATTTAACAACTTCTATATTTATAAAAACTAACATTTAGCTTCTACCAGGTATAAAAGCTATCAACTAGCTTCTACCAATACATTATCTGATTATTCAGCCGTATAAAGGCTAGATGCTAACCTCTACGTGACTTTATATCATTTTAACCTGACTAAAATAACATTTCAACGAGCAAAACAAACAATAAAAACTCTATGACTCTTATTATATTTCAAATGAACATAATTTAATCATGATTAAACATATAAAAACTAACATAACTTTTACATCATTTAATAGCTACTAGCTAGCTTCTACAATAGCACTAAATCCAGAGTACTTTTAGGATAAGAAACACTTATTTTTTTAAAGAGGAGCGCTCATTTTAAATTTTTTTTAAATGGTGTCTTTCTGACAAAAATATAAATGATGGACTGCTTTTGATTTTTGCCCAAGTTGCATTCAATTAATAGCGACAATTTTAGATGCTTTAAGAAATGCACTAAATTAGCAGTAGTCGAATTGGTACTCATTTAATAGATTTTGCACCACACGACACAAAGACTCATTTATCTGTTAGTGAATAGAAGGCTAAAGCAGTGGCGAGATGAACCAGTTTAGCAGTTAAATCAAAATATTTTCATGTTGTACTAACAAAATATGCTTATTTAAAAGATACATGATATGCATTCTATATACCTCATAGTCTAAGCACCAATAACAAAATCAAACTCATTAACTCACAGTTGCTTTGGAGTATCAAACTTTGACAAATCGAAAATATTGCACAGCTCATATACAGAAAAGATTCCATGACTCTGACAATGAAGCATTGTTCTTGCTTATCTCAAAGTCATCCATGTGCTTTTGAGTCTAAAATCGCCAGAAGAAGCTGACTTTTTTTTTTCATTTACCTACCAACTGCTAATATTAATAAGCCTAAGAAAAGTAAAGAATTAGAGCAAAAGGACCAAGATGGGTTATTATCAGTAGTTGCAACAAAAGCAGAAAAGAAGAAATTACTCATGTACACCTTCCATCCCTTCAGTTACTACTGCAGGAAATACCTCTTCAACTTGAAATGATTCTATTAATGAAGTCAATTTTTGCTTTAAACTCCTGAAATATAGCACGCACCTTGATCCTTTTCCTCCCCTTTGCTCTTCTGCTCCATAAGTTGTAGGTAGAGTGATGGGCTTTGAGGGATTTCCACTCTAAAATCAATGTAATTACATTGCCTCCGTACCATGCAAATCGATGCCTGGTTACTCCCTTGCTGAAGATCCTTCCCTCGGCAGTTCCAAAAAAGAGCCTTAATGTTTCCTCCGTTGGACGGCGAGTGAGTGCATCTGCAAGGCAAAACCAACCTATTTTAGTGAAAGCATATTTTGTGGAGTTCAAATGTACCAAAATTTTCCTGTCCCCATGTCCCCTTACCGATCGGACGGGCCAGATCATATCTCAAGGATGTGGAGCACATAATGAGGATATTGCACATATCTCGAGAATGTCACACCCGTTCAATCGGCGAGGAAAATGGGGACGTTGGAATTTTGGGACGGAAGATTTGAATTATATTTTGTGAACCAGTGGCATATTAATATCCTCATCACGTCCACAAAATGAGCATCTGCCGTTTGGAATCATCATTTCCAATCTTTGCAGCCTGTTCTGTGTTAATCCTGTTCGTTTTAACTAGCCAGTGAAAAATCTTAACTTCTTTGGATCAACAGAGGACCAAATGTGCTAGTAATCACTTATGAACACCCTCCACAAAACTATATCAGTTGCATCAGTCCCTATTGGAGGATTGCCCCACTATTTGACAGAGTTTTGAGATTCCTGCTTATCTTAGCAAGCTCCGGAAAGTGGTTACTTAGGATTGCGTCACCTGATCACCTGTCCAGCCAAAAGTTTGTTTTAGAGACATTTCTGATGTCCAATTGTTTAGGCCTATCAGGAAGTTCAATACCTTAATGACTTCATCATATCTTTCCAAAGGAAGGACCATTTGTGTTTTGATTTAACCAGGGTTATTTGTTCATCTTGAATGATAGTTTGTTCTACAATTTCAGGCCAATCTAGATCCACTTCATCGGTATCATCAGCTACTAGGTTCCACAACCAAGAACACAAAGAATTGCAAGGTTGCTAGCTTCCAGAAGTCATTATCTAGTCTTCTCAAACCTAAATGGAAACCCAGGTATAGAATTGGTAGTGTCTAATTGGTGTATCCCCAATTAAACTGGTGAGTTTTTACCAAAGTAAATGTTTGAGTCTACTAAACAGTTTTAAAGTGAGCCAACACTAGCCACAGCTGTTCTTCCTCTGTTTTGTGAAGTAGGGAGTCAACATCTATAATTCTTCGACAGAGTGCTTGTTCAACTTAACTTCATATTATATTTATGCACATGTTCATTCTCCTTTCACGGGTAAAAGTAGGTTAGTCATGTAGAAAAATTATGTATGCTTCACGTTTTAGGTTTTAGAAATGGTGGAGAAGGGAATAATTAAATTATGCCTACCATTTGATTACTGCAAAACTCCACTGTACAAGCTAACTATTGATTAATGTAAAGGAAGAAGAAAACTTGTGCAGTTTTCCCTGGAAAAATAAACATGATGATCTACTAACTCTTGGAAGTTAGTATTTGATTTATACACAAAAATAGCAGCCACATCTAGATTTTCCTTACATTGTATTAGAACAATGAAGAGGCTTGAAGACTTGATTAATTAAGATCTAAGAAGTTTAGTGATATGGCAAATGTTTAAGAAAAAGCTTGTTCCGGAATTGTGCAAGATTAACTTCAAAGTAAAAGACGTGAAAATGATTTATTCATTAACTTTGAGGCATGTATGAATATTGATGCTCGACTTCTACTAATCCATGATCCCTAGTTCCTCTTTCATTACAGATATTGTGTTCAACTTCATTAGATAACTCAGATCTTATGTGCTCTCCTGGGAGACAGGAATAATTCAAACTTACATTCAGATTCCGATAAACATTAAGGGAACTTATCGTTTAAATTTCAGTTGCAGGTTTCAGAAAAAATAAAAAGTTTCATAAATTTCCTACACTACTTGTAGCTTTGACACATTGTGCTTGAATTTGTATGCATTTGTTAATGATACAGTTAAACAAGCAGATAATTCAAAACATACGAAGCGTTCTAGGTGAACAGTTGTTTTCTTTTCAAAAAATTAATTGCAAATCAAACAAGTTCTACATCTTGTTTGAGTTAGGCAATTAAAATCTAGTACAGAAAGAAACAAAACAGACAGTAGCAGGACAGCTCATGGCTCATGCCAAGAAAAGTTGTTTCATTGACTATGAGAAGGGAGACTGTCCCTACGTGCTTTTGGTTGAAGGTGTCTTTAACTCGATGAACAATCAGTTCAGTTCGACAAACTAATCAATCCAATTAAGCTTGTCCATTTCTTTTCAAGTAGGTCAGTTTGATCCTTTAGGTTTTGACCGAGTAGAAATAGTACAATCATATGGCAAATTGAATTAAAGAAATTAACATAATAAAAGAAAGAAATGCCTCACAACTCAGAGATGGACCAAAGAAATTTTAAAGATTGAACATGATGACACCTACCATTGCTTTGTGGGGATTGGCCGCAATGTAGGGACCCATCCTGTCATTATCGCTTCACATGGCTTGTGAAGCTATCATATTTGCTAATTGACACTGTACTTAAATATGTCTATCAATTTATTACACCTTGGATTCCCCTGTTGATTTAATATAAAATACATAAAGTGCCTTTCAATTTAATCATTTATGATTTTTAAATATATCATTAATATAATATATGTATGGTATAAGAAATCAATTAATATATAATTGGATATTTAAAAGTGAAAAATAAATAAAATGAAAAAAAAATTGTAACATACATAAGGAGACAAAAAAATCTTAAACAAAAAGTCATATATGCCTCATCGAGTTTTAAAATAATGAATATGCAATTCCATTATTTTGAAAGCATAAAATATGTATTTGCTCCATAAATTAACAGAATTGAAATATAAATGACTCGGGTGAAACTTAATTAATTATTGTTACCTCTGGTCAGCAATCTCTTGCCACATCTGATATCTTGATTCCAGTGAATTAATTTAGCATAATGTTCAGCCATGTTCATGTTGACCTACAAAATGAACCCATAAATTCCAACTCTTATCCATACAAACAGGAGACAACGAGGCGCAATTAGTGTACAATTAAAAAAAAAGATTTAGAAACAGATGGAGGACATTACATGTGCTACCATATAATTCTGGAAATAATTATGTAATACTCATCAACAACATACAGTGCTTCAACCTTTGAATCGGCTTCATTGCGACAGGCAATGCCCCCGCGTGACGAGCCTTCATTACTCGCTTTTGAAGCACTCCATGTACTTTTTTTGAGTGGTGTGGGTCGGCTTCCACTTAATTAACTTGGAGCTATCGAGCAGGGTAGATAATAAGAACCTGCAAATTACCTTCATGATTGCATACATACCATGAAGTGAAGTTTAATTCAAACACACCCAAATAAACGTAAAACAAGATGGATAAATGACAGAAAAAACAATTTTGCAAGTAGACAACTCTAGCTGTTGGCTAATAAAACTAATAAAGGCAGACAAGCTGCAGGAAGTGGTCTGAGAAGGTTTTGCGAGAATCAAGTACAGATGACCATCATAATACATTTAGCAACATGGAAAAACAGAAGCGTGAAGATGAACAATACACGAGAATAAACAAAGCTGAGAACTATTCTTCTTTTTCCTTTCATTAAATTTATCTCCCATCAGCTGAGGTAAAGGAATCTGCAAAACCTGGGGGCCTTGTTGGTATGCTGGTCTGAGTGTTGTCCAAGCTCACCACCAAAGATGATGTGGCTCCATCAAAACGGCTGCTGTCATCAAAAGCTTGCCATTTTTTTAGTGCTTGAGGAAGAGACATGTCAAGGTCGATACCATAACTGTCCTCAGAATCAGGATCAGATGGCTTCCAAAGCTCCGCAAGTGATGAAAGCACATTGACTGTATGCCCCATGTCAGGCCTTTGGTAAGGTTCCCTTGCACAGCAATGACCAGCAAGCTCTGCAACAGTGCTAATACTTGCAAAGGTCTCCTCGTCGAGATCCATCATTGGGTCAATGGCCTTCCGAAATGTGTCCTTGTTGAGTTGCATCCTTCGGAACCATGTGACCAGATGAACACTCTCCTCTGGCTGGGTCTCATCGAGAGCCTTCCTACCAGTGATCATCTCCATCAATATAACTCCAAAGCTAAACACATCAGCCTTTGTGGTGACACGACCAGTCACTGAAATGTAAACGAACAATCAGCCTCACAAATAATACATCAGTTCATAACATCATACATCAATCAGCATGTTGAGTCAAGAACAGAATGAGATACTGGAATATTATTGACCAAAATGAAAAATGTTAGATTGATTCTTAATTTCACAGATAACCCCGTCATCAGAATATTTATATCATCTAGTTCTTTCTGTAAGCCAGGTAAGTTTATCCATACAGGTTCAAATGGATATCATCATAATTAGGAACAACAAATGCAAATCTCCCCTTTTAAATATGTGTGACTGGAGCTTGAATTATTATTTCCCTATCTCAAGTATATTCGCAGAAACTGCCTATAGCTACAACCTGTACTATAATATGCATAGATCACCTAATTCCTGCAGCATCCAACTCTGAAAATTTCTCTTTTTCCCACTGCTATTTTGCTTTTATGATTAGTAGTTATATATAAAAGAAGTGTACTCATGGAATGTAAATTTTAGCATCCAATATTGAATCTCATTGTTTTTTTTTTTTTTTTTTTTTTTTTTTTTTTGAGATTACATTGGAAGTAAGTTCTGCTAGACATCAAATGAAATAAGTTAATATACAATTATCATCTGAGTTACCCAACATAATACTATAAAAATGGTGTATTCATCATAAAAACACAATAAGGGCAGAAAACAGGAAAATTCTAGGTGACTTAATAAATTGCAACATTTATTTGTATATAGAAAATTATATTATTCAATGTTTCAGCAACTATCTCATAGAGCAGTTATTTAACTAAGATAAGCATGCAACTCCTTAACCATACTTTCAAAAAATTGGATAAATGGATAGGTTAGTGACTTGCAGTATTCAGACGCATACTAGACTGCAAATGTCAGCTATAGTATAAAACAAAGACAGAATTTAAAGGCTATAGAACCTTTTAGCTGCAGCATAGCAGTAACCATTGATATCAGCAATAATAAAGAATGTTAGCACTAATTGTCAGTGAGATACGGATTGAAGGATTAATCATATTACAGACTAGGCAAGGAAAATTCTGAGCATGCAGGTTCCTATCATGTAAATATTCAACAGCTGAATAAGAGGCTTACCAGCATATTCTGGAGCAAGATAACCAAAGGTACCAGCTAGCCTTGTTTCAACAGAACAACCTTTTCCATCTGGAGCAAGACGAACAAGGCCAAAATCTGCAACTTTAGCTTTCATGTCATCCCCAAGGAGGATGTTTGATGGTTTAAGATCCCTATGAATGAAACTCTGATGTGCCAAATTGTGTAAATACTCAACGCCTCTTGCCACATCCAGTGCAATGCTTAGCCTTTTCTTCCATTCCAAAGGCTTTAGTCCTTCTTCTTTCCAGTCCAAAAGATGCCGACTCAATGTTCCTTGCGGCATGTATTCATAGACTAAGAGCCTCTCGTTCCCATCCAAGCAGTAACCAAGAAGGGAAACCAAATTTCGGTGCCTAACTTTGGTGAGGACTGCAATCTCAGATTTAAATTCATTCAAGCCTTTTGTCCCCATGATGCCTGCTTCCATCCTTTTGACCGCAATCTTGGTACCATCATGGAGTTCACCTTTATAAACTGTACCAAAACCACCACGGCCCAATATATTCTCTTCGCTAAAATTGTTGGTGACATTCCTAAGAACCTGAATGGAGATCACCATATTTCCTGCATCAACTACATGAACATCACCAGGACTACTACTTGTACGGCTATACGACTCGCTTGCAATCGTGCCCCCATTGGCAGTTGAACCCACAACTGAGATCTTCACCAAATCATCAGACCCTGAATACTGTGGGTGTATCACAGTTGTGTTTGGACTCTGAACTCTACCAAAATTTTGCTGCATCCTTCTGTAATAGCCGAAGCCCAACAGTCCCACAAGGATGACAACAACAACAGCCATAGCAATCACTGCACCCACAATAACACCTACAGGCCCAGATGATGACTTCCCACTGCTGCTGCTATTCCCATCAGAAGACCCTCCCGGGTTAGGATTGCTTCCATTGTCAGTAGTACCAGA
Organism: Kaempferia parviflora; assembly: GCA_037177295.1. Lineage (NCBI taxonomy): Eukaryota > Viridiplantae > Streptophyta > Magnoliopsida > Zingiberales > Zingiberaceae > Kaempferia > Kaempferia parviflora. Next base: position 6,293 of record JBAMIE010171760.1, on the reverse strand, counting down.
CTGTGCGCCTGGAGGAGCAACAGGATCCTGCCCCAAATGGGCATTCCCATCAGTCCTCAGCAGCACATTCTGGCTAAATCTAGGCATTTTCCCCCAAAGAGAGTTATTTGACACATCCAATTCATTAAGCCTTATCAAATTGGTGAGTGTGGAGGGGATTGTCCCAGTGAGGTTGTTATTTGACAATAGAAGCTTCTGCAATGCGACGAACAAACCAAAATCCGGTGAGATGCTACCATTGAGGCCCATCTTTTGGAAATTGATCACAGTGATGTTCCCATTGGCGTCGCACCTGATCCCCTCCCACCTACAAGGGTCGTTATTCTTCCAGTTGTTTGCAAAACGAACAGGGTAGTCAAAATCTTTGGCGACAGAAAGCAAGAGATTGACACGGTCATCGCACCTCCCTGGCTTCGTGAGACAAAAGCTCTCGCTTTCTGGGTTGAGGTCCAGGTTTACAGAATTAGGGAAGACTGGCAAAGGGCCCTGCAGCAAGTTATTAGTAAGCGTAACCTTAGTCAGCGACTTGAGCTCAGTCAGAGAGCTGGGCACAGTTCCGGTAAACTGGTTATCTCGGAGCTCAAGAACGCCCAAATTAGTGAGCCTGGAAAAGTCCGGAAGAGGCCCCGAGAAGTCGTTGGATTGGAGCCAGAGCTCCTCAAGGGATGTCATGTTCTCTATGAAGGTGATCCCGCCCGAGAGACGGCTCGGGCCCTGCTGGTTGTTGAGCCATAGCGAACGCAAAGGTGCGCCAGCAAAATCTGCCGGGATGGCGCCTGAAAGCAGGTTGTAGGCGAGGCCAAGGTGATCAAGGCCAGGGAAGGAGGTAGCGAGAAAGTTAGGGAGGGAGCCAGTGACATTAGCGTAGTAGGCGGAGAAGTTCACGAGAGCAACAGCATCGCCGAGAGACGGAGGGAGATTCCAAGGCGCGAAGGGGTTCTCGTCAAGGAAAGCGGCCTGGAGGGAAGACAGCCCAGAGAAGAAGTCATCAGGGATGAAGGAGAAAAGATTGTTGTGGAGGAGGAGGAACTGCAAGGATGAGAGTCCCGCAAACGAAGGTAGCTTCCCAGCGAGCCGGTTGTGCTGGAGCTCGAGGCGGACGAGACCAGTGAGGTTGCGTACGTCGGGTGGGAGTGAGCCAGCGAGGCTCCTATTACCCACCTGGATCGCAGTGACGCGGCCGCCGGAGCATGTGATTCCGGTCCAAGAGGAGCATGGATCGGAGGAAGGGGACCAAGAGAGAGCGCGGTCAGCGCCCAGAGCGGAGGCGAGGACCTGCATTGCGGCCAGATCGCCGGGGTCCGTATCAGCGCCTGCGGTGCCTGATGCGAGGGCGAGGAGGATGAGGAGGGCGCAGACCACCACCTCGAGCAGTATCGCCGGGCGGCGGTGCGGCGGGGAATCGTCCATGGTCAGGAAAGCTCTAGGGTTTCAGTGGAGATTAGACGCACCACATGTCGTTGGAGATTACGCGGAGACGGAGAGAGATAGAAAGAGAAAGAGAGAGGAGAGAGGAGAGAGGAGAGAGGGAGTGTTTTAAAGAGAGCACATGGGGAGGGGAAGCGAGATGGGGCCTACAGTGGCCATGGGGACGGCGACACGTTGCCTTGCTGGATTATTGTTGGGTCGTTGTTTTGCGTGATGCAGACGTTACTGCAACAACTGAATCACGGCCGTCACAATACGTAGCGTACTAATCCGACAAATCGCTCTCTTGTACCGTTATGAGCTTGATACTTCTGATTCAGAAACTAGCACTAGCACATACCGTATTATGCCGCTTTTATAAGCCGACATAATTCATTAATAATCAAAGAGGTGGGAACGGGGATCAGCAGCGGAATCGTTGCCGAGATGTATGCGAGGGATATTTTTTTTCCCTTTTTTTTTTCTTACAACATAAATTTCAATAGATTTTATTTTTTTAATTGATAAAATTGACTAAAAATTTTATTACACTAGCTGGTATCAACTATATAAATATTTTTATGTCATTAAATTCTATCTTCTACTATATTATTATATGGGTTAAAATTCAATTTAGTCTATTATTTTTTAACGTGTTCTCATTTACATCCCTCATGTTTCAATTAACCCAATTTAGTCCCTCATTTTTTTGAACGTTTTCTCAAATTCATCCTTCCGTCCAAATCGTTGTTAAAATTGACCGGAAGATCGGTTGCTTTTGGACGAAAATGGGAACACATACAAAATTAATGGACTAAATTGGATATTAACTCAATAAAAAAAAAACTTTCATTAGACAAACCCACAAGGGAGAGAGGTCCAAAGGAGATCATTTGTCTAGTAATATAGAGTTTTAAAATCAAATCATGGCCGGGAGATCATACTACATAAACCAATAACGGATCGGAGACACTAGATCGACTCACAACAGTCTGGACGTGCTCGTCGGTGTACGATCCGGCCCTGATCGGGCGCATGGCGACACGTCGAGGCACGACCGTCCGGGACGACGCGTCGAGACACTAGTTTAAGTTTGTTTGATGAAAGTTTTTTTTTGACTGGAGTTAATACCCAATTTAGTCTCTTATTTTTTGACATGTTCCTATTTTGGTCCAAAAGTAACCCGTTGCTTTCACCGGTTAAAACAAGTCTTCCGGTTAATTTTAACACCGATTTGGACGGAAGGATGGATTTCGGAAAATGTTCAAAAAATGAGGGACTAAATTGGGTTGATTGAAACATGAGGGAAGAAAAATATGAATACGTCAAAAAAAAAAAAAAATAAGAGTATAAATTAGATTTTAACCCATTATTATATATATTTAAATATATTTTATCTTATTTATTATTATTAAATATTTTTTTTATCTTCCTTCTTGATGTTTCACATTAGTAAAAAAAAACAACATAGCTAAAAAAAATTTATTTATTTGTTTGTTCAAAAAATAATAGCACTTTAAAACATTTTAAACTTGAAAAGTACGCAAGTCTTTAGCTCAATTACCCACTCTATCTAAAATTTAAAATTTTAAAAATAATACCTACTTTATTAAATTTGAATATTTACTTTTTACTATATAATATATCAATTTTCTTATAATTTATCATATCTTTATTTTTTTTAATTTTTTTATATAATATCTATTTTTATTACCCAATCCAATTTCTCTATTTTAGGGAATGAACAAAATTTAAAGAAGTTTCTGATAGGAAAAATATAATGGAAATTAGTTTTCTTATTGGAAGTTTTTGTAAAAAAAAAATGTGAATGGAAAAGAGCTACAAACGAAGAATGCTCGATGGTGAATAAAAATTTAATTTTATATTGAGAGTTTTTGTTGAAAAAAAATGTGAATGAAAAATTATGGAATGGATGAAATAGGTATTTTTTTTATTTTTATTTTTGTCGTTTTATTAGTGGTGCTTCCTTATAAAAGGCACCATGAGTCTTGAGTAAAAATATAAAATAAAAAATAAAAAATAAAAAAGATTGAAAATATTTCCATCCACCTTCTCCTCTCTCTCTTCCTTTTTGTTGTGCATCTCTTGTTCGACAGAATACTCGTGATAACATTCAGGTACTCATTCAGTTCGCAGCGACTATTAATGCTCGGTGGAGACTCGTAGTTTGCTGTTGTATTTTGGAAAGTAGACAACCCAAATTCAATCTCATAGCACCGGAGGTGGGCGAATATGTTTTAAGGAGACTATGTTGATCGTAAACCTTGGTCTCTCGCTTTTTGAACACTCAGAAACCCACTTGACGTCCGGTCGGCACTTGGAAGTCGGACTCGACAGTCTGCACTTGGCAGAAACTAGCCCCCGTTGACAACCTGAGATTATTTGCTCAGGTCATCTCAACAGATAAGTTGAATTTAATTTGATGTAACTTCAATTTAGCTAATTTATCTAAATCTCAGGTAAATTGTCTAACAGTTTTATACTTTTTAATTGGTTTATATTGAATCACAACTCTTGAAATTGTGAATAATACATGGAGAGAGGCTCTCTTTCACGTACACCTGGGTCTGCGGATGGTATAAATTTAAAATTCGGCCATGACCTTGAGTTGAAAGGTAGAAACAGAATCGTAGAAATACTTCCACATTCGTTTCTTTTTTCTATTATACGCTCCGCTTGACAGATATATTTGTGATAATGTTTGGATACATGCTCAGTTCATCACGAACAACCACTGCTTGGTTGTTTACATGGTCTTTCCATTGTGTTATTGGAAACAAGCCTCTTTCTTAACCTCAAAACATAGTGGGAGGATGAATAGGTTTTAAAAAACTGTGTCAACTCAAGCTTGGATGCTTCTGTTCTGACTTAACGCTCAGTAGTGGTGACCCACTCAAACTTGACAGTAGGTCAACTCGGCACTGTAATTCCCAATTCGGACTCAGCAGTTGGGCGACTTGACATCCCGACTTGGTACTTGGGGCGTACGACTCGGGCGATACTCGGCTTCCCACTCGGACTCGGGAAACACTCAGCCTGCTTGAATCTCGCGACACTTGAGACCACTCGGGAGCATTTGGTTTCGTCCAACGACATCCTACTCGGACTTGGAAATCCACTCTATAGTCTGATAGACGACTAACGAATTAGTTCAGCACTCAACCAAGATGAAACTCAGCATTGCTCGCGCTCTGCTGCTCGACCACTCAGCAACTTCGCCAAGACGATTGATCCGGGTGATAAGAGGCGAAGAACATGGAGCGTAATATGTCTGTCAGCTCAGAAGAATAGAGACTGAGCTCACCTCAGCTGAATAGGACCCAATCTCAGCTCGGGCGAGAGGGACCCGAGCTCAGCTCGGGCGAGAGGGACCCGTGGATAATTCCGAGGTCATCTCGGTTATACACACGGAAAGTATTTCTTATGAAAAAACTCAAAGGGGTTGTCTTAGGTGAAGACCACCTAGCTTCCCCGGAAATTTCGGTGATATTAATAAATATTAATAAGAGTATTTATTGTAAACTGTTCCACATGATTATAATAACTAAAGAGCAGTTAATGTTATAAAGAGCAGTTAAGGCCATAACGCCTAACGTATACTCATAAATACGAGAATTGTTACAAGTCGTAGAGGTCCCATAATGTTATGAGAGAAGGTGCATAAGGTACAATGGGCAATAAGTAATGATCTCTCTTCTGCCTCTTCTGAATTCATATAATTTTCCTCTACTTCTCTTTCGACTTGAGCGTCGGAGGGACATCCGCTGGAATTCTTCTCGGTGTGTCCTTTAACGCTCGTGTTAATTTCGCATAGTACATGTCATCTTCTTGGTGGCCATCTTCAACGGCTGCATCATCATCTCCGACCATCAACATAGTTCTATCCGGAATAATGATTTTTAGCAGCTCGATCAACTCAACTGCTCAACCTAATCATTATCAACTCAACGTCTAAATTTCAATTCTATAACTTCAAATTCATACATTCCTGTATGTTCGGCAACATTCTTGAGAAGCCAGATTGACCAACACATATAAACATATATGGTTGATGGAGTCCACTCATATTTTAAAACGATTAAATAATTTAAAAATAATTACATAATAATTTTGATTCAAATTTGTCACATAGTTTGATCATTCAAATTATGAATTTGTGCCCTAAATGATGCAAAAATAGCCATGTAACAATTAGGGTCATATTTGGCATTATATTAGAGCCGAGACGAATTTAAAAAAATAAGGAGCCCCTTCAAACAATAACATATAGCAGGGCTTTGAATTAATATTTTTTTATTTAGTTTTTCTTTTTGTGAGTTAGACAAATGGTTGAGTGCCATTTTTTTATTGATTATATTTAGCAAAATATTAAAAATATATTAGAGTACATAATTATTGAATTTTTTTTTTTGTAAATAATTAATTCAAATACTTTAAATCCAACATGAGAAATATGAACATATGAATGAATGGTGTGTATACTTATACAAGAAAGAGCAATTAAAGATATTAGAATATAATATAAAATATAATTAAAATTTATGATTAATTTTTTCTATGAATTTTAATTTTAAAACTTTAGTATCCAACTTTATAATCATCCCTTAGTCTTTCACATTCTCACGTCAATTAAACAAAATACATAATTTCATATAATTTACGAATTCATACTGAGCTTAATTAATTAAGGAAAAGATATAAAATAATTTATATGTCTCTAGATTTGTTTGTTTATTATTATTATTATTATTATTATTATTATTATTATTATTATTATTATTATCTTACTATCTTACTATATTATTAAGAATCTGACCTCAATACTAACTGTTTTCTAATTAATTTGGTGAAGCCTCTGAAATTAC
>JBAMIE010171736.1:0-15032 GCA_037177295.1 Kaempferia parviflora | reverse complement strand
CGCAATAATTCTTCACTTTTATCTCAATATACCATCACTATCATACTAACATTGATATTAATATGCATAAAAATATCTTAATTTTTAAAATAAAATTTGATTTAACCCTAAAAAATCAACTAACTCCTAAATTCGGGTCAACCCGAACACGACCCGACCCAACCCGAACCCAACTCAAAATTTTTTAACCTGAAACGCTCCAATCCGAACCCGATCCGAATCCGAAAATTCCCAATCCAAACATGATTTTTTCAAATTGACTCAGGTTGAATCGTCAGGTCGGATTTATTTTTTACACCCCTAGTAGGCGTGGCCATCGTGCACATGGAGCACATGGAGAGGAGGAGGAGAATGATGGTGATGAAAAAAATTATGACTCTGATAACCGGTTAGAAATTAATTGGATAGAAAATAAAGATAAAAAAACTTACTTTATCTTATGAGGGTTTATATGAGGTATGCAATTTATACGATTTATACAAGATTTGCAATTTATAATAATAGAGTACATCATCAATTGTAGATTCAAAAAGGAAAAGAATCTCATTATTATATGCTGAATAATTCTCTTTATCAATACCACGAGTCCTGTGGTCGCATATTTGTTTTGTTTATGTTTTCCCTATCCTATTTGTTTTTTTTCTTTTTTTTTTAATTTAATTTTTTACCAAAAGATGTACATCACTTTTAAATTTATCAAAAATGTATAAAATATATATAATATCATTTTTATCCCTCATACTATAAAACTTTTATCAGGTACACAGTAGATCTGATATGAAAAAAATATCGTTGGACCTGATAAAAACATAAAGTGTGTGTGGAAGGAGTAAAAGGAAATTTTATATATTTTTTTATATAATTTTGTAATAAATTTAAAAGTTATGTAATTTTTTTAGTAAATATAATATCTCATTTATTTTTTAATAAAATATCGTAAAAAAATTACCCCTCCGTACTCTTCCAGTCTTCCCTGTGTATGTCTGTGTCCCCGAAACGGGATCTCTGTCCCATAAATTCTATATATTCACATTCTATTAGTATTTTTAACGGTTCAAATTTTATCACTATTTGATCTGAACCGTTAAAGCTATTAATAAAATACGAATATATTAAATTAGTAAGGACAGAAGATCCGATGTTCCGTATTTCCACCCAAGATAGAAGAAGATGCCATTCCATGCGCTGGCAGTGGCCCATGGAAGCATTAAATCTCACCAAAAAAATTGTGCGCATAAATGCGGGGGGCTTGTACCCCGCTGATTCTCTGTTCCAATACCGACCCGCCCCCCACCGCCACTCTCTCCTCCTTTAATAAGCCCCTCGCCCTCCATTAACTCCTCCGACCTGACGCGGACCGTTCCAACCGCAACTCCGCCCACTCCCCATTTCCCATTTTGCCCTCTCTCCATTTTCCTATTGGGCCGTATTTCCCTCCTTTTTCTATATTTACCCATTCCAATTTTATTAACAGATCATCTAATCCTTAATTATATGGATCATAAAATGATTGCGAGTCCCGTGTTGGTTCTCGGACGGATCGAGGGGGGCACTGAGGGCGAGCGATACGCCTTTATGCCACATAAAATGATTGTGAGTCCTCTCGGGACGGTGCGATGGTTAAGACATAGAAACTTATTACATGAGGTCTAGAGGTCGAATCTCGACGTGCCCGAGCACGGATTGGCGGGGGCGCTGGGGGCGAGCGATTCGCCTTTTGCCACATAAAATGATTGCGACATCCCTGTATCTTGAGCGAGCGTATTCACCTTTTACCACATAAAATGATCTTGACAAAGTCAGGTGTCTGTCCTCCCTTATATACTAGTTACTATCTAGGCTAGTAGCCCCTGTAATTTATCTCCTTCATGTTGGCCCTGGGACGGGTTGGCGGAGGCGCTGGGGCGAGTGATTCGCTTTTTACCACCAATAAAATGATCGGGGTGGTACGATGGTTAAAGCATGAGAGCTTTTCACATGAGGTCTAGAGGTCGAATATTGGCATGTCCGAGCATATACCTCCCCATGTCTTGACCATTTACACTTATGGCTAGTAGCCATGCGTGATTTACCTCCTCCGTGTTGGCCCTGGGACGGGTTAGCGGAGGCACTAGGGGCGAACATATTTATCTTTTTCCACGTAAAATGATCCACATCTAAATTACTACTAGATTGAAATTATAATTCAATCACAATTACTTATGATCCGGCAACTAGTTGAGCCGTCCACTTAAATTGTAATTTGGATCGGAACGGACGTTCGGAGGCCACCCGGAGGCATCCTTGACGACCAACAGTTTAATCATCGTCCCACCTCCGAAAATCTTCAGACAGTTAAAAGTTGTTCATTTCGATTAAACTATAACTTAGATGAATAGATAAATTCACAATCACAGATAATTATTATAGCTTAATTGCGATATCAATTTAATCACAATTTAAATATGTATCATTTCCTGATCCATAAAATGAGGAGCTCTCCGAACCGCACTCTGATGCCAATTAAACTCCCACAACTGTTTTTTTGGTCCACTTTTCTCATGATCTCGTCTTTACGTCTTATTTGTTTATAAACACTCCTGATTCCTACCGCGAACACCACTGACTCACGCACTCACTGATCACTGATATCTTCTTCCTCATCGCGCGCCATGGCTGATCTTAGTCTCTTCTCTGTGGCGTCTTCGCTCGCCGTGTCTGTAGTCGTGTTTCTTTGGCTCGTGTTTCGGAGGAGGAGGCCGTCGCTGAACCTGCCGCCGGGGCCTGCCGGGTGGCCCTTCGTCGGGAACCTTTTCCTGATTGCCTTCGCCGGCAAGCCCATGATCCACCTCGTCCGCGACTTCCGCCGCCTGTACGGTCCCATCTTCACCCTCCGCATGGGGGTCCGCACGCTCATCGTGGTGACCAGCCCGGAGCTGGCGCACGAGGCGCTCATCGAGAAGGGGCAGCTCTTCGCGTCGCGCCCTGCCGAGAGCACCATCCGCGCCGTCTTCAGCTGCGACAAGTTCACCGTCAACTCCGCCGTCTACGGCCCGGAGTGGAGGTCTCTTCGCCGTAACATGGTCTCCGGGATGCTCAGCGCCTCCCGGCTCAAAGAGTTTCACCCTGCCCGCGTTTCCGCCGTGGATCGCTTCGTCCAACGCCTCCGCGCCGAGGCGGAAGCCAACGGCGGAGCTGTGTGGGTCCTCCGTAACGCCCGCTTCGCTGTCTTCGCCATCCTCCTCTCCATGACCTTCGGGGTCACGCTGGAAGAGGACGAAATCGTGCGCATAGACGAAATGATGAAGCGGGTGCTGCTCTGCATCAGCCCCAGGATGGACGACTACCTGCCCTTCCTCGCTCCCTTCTACGCCAAACACCAGAGGAAGGTGCTCCAGGTGAGGAAGGAGCAGGTGGAGACCGTCACCGCGCTGATCAATCGGCGGCGAGCCATCCTCAACGACCGGAGTATCGAGCCCCACGCTGCCCCCTTCTCCTACCTCGACTCCCTTTTCGACCTCAAAGTGGGCGGCGGCGACTGCGTGCCCAGCGAGCCCCAGCTCGTGACGCTGTGCTCGGAGTTCATCAACGGCGGCACAGACACAACCTCCACCGCCATCGAGTGGGCCATGGCCCGCATCATCGACAATCCCAACATCCAGGCGAAGCTCCACGAGGAAATCGTCGCGACGGTGGGCGATCGGCCGGTGGACGACCGGGACATCGACAAACTGACATACTTGCAGGCCTTCGTGAAGGAGCTCCTGAGGAAGCACCCGCCCACGTACTTCTCGCTGACCCACGCGGCGGTGGAGCCGGCGAAGCTCGGCGGCTACGACATTCCTCCGGACGCCAACCTGGAGCTGTTTCTCCCCACCATCTCTGAGGATCCGAGGCTGTGGTCGAACCCGCTGGAGTTCAACCCCGACAGGTTCATAACAGGCGGCGAGGTGGCCGACATCACCGGCTCGGCGGGGATCAGGATGATCCCGTTCGGGGCAGGGAGGAGGATATGCCCGGGGCTGGCGATGGGCACCACGCACATCGGCTTGTTGGTAGCTAGGATGGTGCAGGCGTTCGAGTGGCAGTTGCACCCGTCGGAGCCCAAGCTCGACTTCATGGACAAGGTGGAATTCACCATCGTCATGAACCGCCGCCTCCTCGCCTTAGTCAAGCCCAGGAAATGATCAAAATCCATTACTACAAAACAAAAGCTACTACCGCTTTGTCATTGTCTTCTTTATCTACCACCATATGTTGACAGTTTGAAGATTGTTAATTTATAATCTAAGCAGTTTCCTTTATCTTTGTGTGACTGACTTTATCTAGTTAAAGGTTGCGGTGTTCAAGATACAATGCATCTCCTTTAACAATAGATGTTTCTCCAGATATACAATTTATAGCCAAACACCCTCATCCAGCTGCATCCAGCTTTGCACTTCCATTTGAAGGGTGGTCAGTGGGCCTTGCAATAATTATCATCTTTTCCCAGCTAACTTATTGTTCTATACATGTTAAATACGGAATCTATACAAAAATAAATAAATAATCAGTAACCCTGTGGGTGAATGAAATGTGTGTGAAAATCCATATGGTGTTCATGCTGCATCGGACAATTGGATTATATGATCGGAAGTTAGCTGGCTCACTGTGGGATTTCCAGTGGCATCGATGTCTAGAGTAATAGTGTCGCCGGGCTTATAGTTTCCAGCGAGAATTGCTTCACTAATGACATCTTCGATGAGACGAGCAATGGCTCTTCTCAAGGGTCTTGCGCCATAGCTTCGATCGAAACCTTGTTCGCAGACCAAATTCATGATGGCATCTGATACCTTTAAACCAATCCCGAGAGATGAAAGCCTGCTCCTAACTTGCTTCAACATTATATTTGAAATCTCCAGCATCTGAAAGAAGGGAAGTCCGTTAGAATTATATCATGACTCCATAATGCTTATTTGAATATTGTAATCCAATTGAGCAGCAGCAGCTTTAAGAGCAAAAAGTTTGTCACGACAAATTTGCCCTTGTACATAAGCAAGAACTTGCTTTTATTAGAAAAGATAAAATGAAAAAAAAAAAAACAATGTCCAAGAGCAATTTTATAACTCCAGCAGATGAATTAATCAACTTCTTTCAACCAAAATTTTATCCTGACCAACTAGAACACATTAAATTTAGGATCTGTGTAATGAAGGTTCATTTCTTTTCTTATGACTGTCAGATGAGCATTTGGATTTAATTGTTATATTTAGAAATAATCTAAAAAGGAAATCAATTTGATCATAAACATTGGTAAATTTCTCAAGGGATGCAACTGAATTTTGGGTATCCAAAATCATGCCTCCCTCCAAAATGTCCAAATCATGCACATTCTCTCCATATATCCAAAATGCCCTTGGTTTGGTGTTTTTAGTTCAAAAATGATTTTTGGGCTTTTTTTTTTAACTCATTTTGATTGATCTTAATAACTCAAACATCAGATTACTCTATTTGACATTTATAACTGTGTTTTGAAAGTAGTGGGCATGATTTTAGAATATCCAAACTTCAAATGTGCCATTGGGGAATTCTACCTAAACACAGAGAAGCTCAATTACTGACATCAAAGATTGAGATTAGAGTACAACATATTGGAATGAGATGATGTTCAAGGGTGACGAATAGATTTATAGTAAGAAAAGTTGAATCAATTAAAACTAATGCAATGGAAAGAAGGGCTAAAGAAAACGAATTAATAGTTTGATTGATATAAAATTTTCTAATAATAAGATTATCATACTGCCCAGTGTAAATAGGTGGCCCTAAATAGTGGAGACTAATACCAGTTTGATGATGGCAACGAATTAAATAAGCATGATTTTCTAAATAACTTTGTAAATAATAAAGTTGAATAATCAACACGATGAGAATTAACTTAAAGAACCAACCTGAGTTTGCTCAAGGGAGCGGAAAATAACCACTTCATCAATTCTGTTAAGTAGCTCCGGACGAAAATATGCTTTTATCTCTTCCATCACTATTGTCTTCATGGAGGCATATGAGTTACATTCTGTGTCTTCTGCAACAAAGAAACCTATGCTCCGCCTACCTTTCGAAATTGCTTCAGATCCAACATTAGATGTCATGACAATCAATGTGTTCTTGAATGAAACTCTCCGCCCCTATTGAAAGCAGGTTAATGAATAGCAAAAAAAAAAAAAACACTATTAAACAAAGTATGCTTGAAAACCACCAAATTTGATATGATAATAATACTTCCAAATCTTAGAGAAAAGGTGCCATGGATACACATATCAAGAATGTGGAAAACTGAGCAAGTAATTTGGACAATTAATACTATACAGACTATAACTATATTGATCAAAATAGATATAGTCAGCTATGCAAGTTCACTGATAAGAATGAGGGGAAAGAGGAACTCAGTGTGTTTTTTCTCAAAGAAAAATTGCCAAAGTCCAAAACAAGGAACGATAATTAGCTTGAAGATTAGTGGCGTATTAAAACCAAGCCATGGGATTCTGTTGCTTTCTGTAAAATATGATATTCTAATGCCTAAATCAGGCCAAAGACAATGTAAAAATAAGGAATTAGTTAAGATAATTGCCTCCCAATCATGAAAGAGATTATTACTTACAACATGGAGATAAGATATACAATAGACGCATTCATATTAAAATTTAACATCTATTTGGAGTATACTTATATGTAACTTCATTCTTTTGGGGTAGATTGTTAAGATTTCGATTATCAGAAGCAACAAAAAGACAGCAAGTTGTCCTAGTTGAACGCATGAGATTATCAGCCTCCTCAAGTGTCTCCCAAAAAAGATTAATGCTTACGATATTTGAATAAGACAAACAACAGATGCATTCATGCCATCCTAAGCATCCGTGTTTAGAATACTTTATGTAACTTCGTTTGTTCTTGGTGGTCATTTAAGATTTTGCTTATCAGATCAATGAAAAGATGGTGAGAAATTGAACACTTAACATTTTACAATAACCATGATGTTTCAAGATCTTTGACCAGGTTTAAAGGATAGCGATACTGTCGGTAGCAATTAAGATACTAGAACATTGAGTTTCAGGATCTAAAAAAAATAAAATTGCAATCTAGTTTCCTCAAAAATTTTGCAACAAGTTTTAGCTGGTAGCAAGTCATAAGCTTATATAGTACAAAGAATCAGTTGAAGTAAATTTTGGAAATGATAAAATAATTTAAAAATTTTGCAATATAAAAACCACATTAATATCCAATCTATAGCCATGAAATCATTTATGTCTGACAAGCAATGACAGATGAAAATATCGTAGAGAAGTAAAAGGTTACTTTTATGAGTGTTTGTAGTTGTTGACTGCATCCTGAAATACTAACCTGAGAGTCAGTTAGGTGACCATCTTCAAATACTTGGAGGAGGATATTAAATATATCAGGGTGAGCTTTCTCTATCTCATCAAGCAAGATAACTGTAAAAGGCCGCCTCCTAACTGCTTCAGTCAAGGTACCACCCTCTCCATACCCAATGTATCCTGGTGGAGATCCAATCAGCTTACTCACTGTATGTCTCTCCATGTACTCACTCATATCCAAGCGCAACATGCTTTCCTCCTTTTATAGAAAATATAATGAGTAGAGAAAACTAAAGTCAGTGGAAAATCACATGAAGACGTTATAAAGATAATAAGCAGTAAAAAAAAAACACTCAGTGACAGTATACAACTTGGAATCAAAGTTTAAAGTATTTCTCCACAGTGGAGTTTTGATCTCCAGTCACAACAATATGGTTTTGGAGCCTTATTGTGCTGACACTCAGCACACTTTAGAACATTTAAAAGTGCACCAATATCAAATCAAATGAATTTACTCTTATAATCTTCTTTCATCATCATTAATAACCAAGTCTTATCCCACTATGGGGTCGGCTATATAATCCTTTTACGCCATTGGATTCTATTCCCTATTATATTATCATCTATATTTAAATAAATTTTGTTATTGCTAACCAAGTCTTTTTGGCCTTGCTCTCGCTCGTTTGACGTGTGTATTTGTCATAGTTTTGCATTGCCTAATTGGGGCACGTCTAAGTACTACTTACAACAATTAAAAAGTTAATTAAATTAACTTTAGCAACAAATTCAACAAATATAGTAAATACCTTGACTGATGATATAATTTATTAATACTAAAATAATTATCACACATTGAAAGAGATCATTGAATGAGAACAATAAATTTCAACCTTGTTGATCGATGCCAATAAATGTTGAAACTTTGAGTTCCATGAGTTATTATCTACGTCTATGCATGGACTAATGGATGGTAGGAAGAAATGGGAAAGAGCCAATACCGATCCAAAGTAGGAGGCCGCTAATGCTTTTGTCAGCTCAGTTTTACCAACTCCAGTTGGACCACAGAAAAGCATTGCAGCAATAGGCCTATCGGGATCCTTCAGACCAACGCGTGATCGCTTCACAGCTCGAGATATTGCACTAACAGCATCATCCTGGCCAATTACCCGTTTTCTCAGTTCCTCATCCAAACCAACTAATAGTTTTCTCTCATCTGCATTGATCTGCTGTACTGGGATTCCTGACCAAAGAGAGGCAACAGTGGCTATCTCCTCTGCCCCGACAAAGATTTTTCTGTTATATAAACAATACGTACACTTCAGCTCTTCAGAAAGTTCAATAATGTCGTTGCATACATATTTGATAAAAGATATATCTCATACTCATTATCATTTAGTGAAGATGGATTAGAAGACATTGGAATCTCAAGATCTGAAGATTGATCTTCCTTGATGGTTTTGTCAGCAGAATATGTCAACTTATTTTCTGACACCTGAATGGGAAGCAGAAAACTATTATTCACTGTTATAGAAGAAAAATATTCTTGAGGCTATGGCATGACAATTTCATCATAATGGAACCTAATGAAATAGAAGCAAAAACAACAATGGAATGCAAAGAAAAGCATGACATAAAAGTTATGGTTTTGACTATTTCATCAACATTATGATATATAGGTAAAGAAGATATTAAATGCCTCAACCCTGTGTTTGTTAGAGCTAAAAGGTATTCACTTTCCAAGGCAAAATTTTTTTGACAATTTTTTTATACTTTTAATACTATTTTAAGTTCACTCTTTTATAAATAATTTCACATTCACTTGGGAAATCATCCAGAACCAAAAAAGAGTTACACTCTCCACAAATAGTATGGACATGGGTATGAAGTTATTACCAGTGCATGCATTGCCTGGACAGCCCTAATCTCTTGCCAGTATTCTTCTGGCGACTTTAAAAGCACAGAGATTTGATCTTCCTTCTTCTTCTTGAATGCATCCATCCGAGCTCTACTACCGGCTTCATCAATCAGATCAATTGCTTTATCAGGAAGATGTCTATCTGCAATATATCTAGCCGAGAGGTATACTGCAGCATTTATGGCATCTAATGTGAATGTGCACTTATGATGGTTCTCATATTTCTCGCGTAAGCCCAGTAATATCTTCACTGCATCCTCCTATTGCATTTTTTAAAAAGGGGAAGCAAAATTTAGCACAGAGGAAGCAAATAATCAAAGAAGTGGAAGAAGATAAAGAGTACCTGACTAGGCTCATTTATCAGCACTGGTTGGAATCGGCGAGCTAAAGCTTTATCCTTCTCAAAGTGTGTCTTATGTTCATCTAAAGTTGTTGATGCAATGCACTGAAGATATCATGAGAATTGACACAGAATACAAAAAAAGTAATAACAAAAAAAGAAAAAGAGATATTTGATTGCTTTTATCTATAGAGAATCTAATGCAGCATGAAGATTCAAATCACAGAAAAATTGGACCTCTCAACTCACTAAAGAGAAAAATATTATTAAACTGAAAAAAAATGATTAGTTCAAGGAATTCTAACCCCTTTTGTACTTCAATAAGATCAATTTTGAAAAATAATGACTTAGTTTATTCCTTAAACAATATAACAAATTTTTCTAAAACAATTCTTAACATCAAACAAAATTGCAAATATTTTAAACACGAAATTTAAAAGAAACCAAAATTTATCCCCAAATCTCATACTGTGTCATTCTCCTAACCGAAATGATGCAACAGAGTGTAGAGGCCAAAGGTTTCCCATGAGCGAATCATAGCGACGAAAGAGGTAGCCATTGTCCGTTGTGCTCGCATTTTCAGAAGGTATGCCAATTTATTTATGAAGCCTCAACAATTTGCAAAATTTACATTTTCAGACAAAATAAGATCCATAATTCTTTCCACAATTAAAAATTTGAGTGACCATAAAAACTGATTATTCTATTCAAATATTGAAGAAACTCCAGCAACATATATTATCAGTATGTTAGAATGCTCATGAACACTTTGCTAGGTCAACAATGACACAAAATTGATTGGTGTTTTACCTGCAATTCGCCTCTACCAAGAGGAGGTTTCAACAAATTAGCGATATCAAGACCTGAGCCTTTGTTACCTCTTCCAACAGTACCAGAACCAATCAGTGTATGAACCTCATCAATAAAGAGTATGACATCACCTGAATTGTGCAAAAAATTCAGGATGCTAGGGTACATTAAAAACAGAAAACTATCCATAAGATGATGGTCCTGCTAACCTGATTTTTGTACTTCGGATATCAAACCAGTAACTCTGGTTTCCAGCTCCCCTCTTTCTTTAGCACCCGCCAACAATAAGCCAACATCCAGTGACATTATTCGTTTCTCCTGTATAAAAGTAAATCTAAAAAGATATGTACACAAGCGTATAGGTGATAATTATCATCACGATGCATGAAAAGCACACCATAAGGAAAGAAGGAATGTCGCCGTCAGCAATGCGAAGTGCCAATCCTTCAGCAATTGCAGTTTTTCCAACACCTGCATCTCCCAAAAGAATTGGATTATTTTTTGTTCGTCGGCAAAGGATCTGAACAATTCTCTGGATCTCTATATCTCGACCAATGATAGGATCAATGAGCCCCTCTCTAGCATGAGCGGTTAAATCAACACAAAAATCTGTCAATGGACTTTTTTCTGGAAAGAAGAGGAGAAAAGATTAATCTTTGATGTAGAGAAGCAAGAGTTAATATTGCACCTCCAATAGTCAAGAACCTTTTGGCTTACCTTGAGACTTCAAACTTGTAGATTTTTTGGCAGAAGGTTTCCCCTTTATCTTCTGAGATGATGCCAATGGCTCTCTACCATCCTTGGCAAGCTCCACTTGGAGTTTGGACAGGGCAACTGATGCTAAGCGACTAATATCTGCTCCCAATCTAATAATGATAAGCCACAAATTAGATGGCATTTTGTGACTAAAAGAACAAGTGCTGAGTAGGTTCCTATCAAATCTACTTCAAAGCATTAAGGTTAAAAGAAGATGCCATAAGTGCTGATTAAGCATGCAGTAATAAATAAAGAAACTGCTAGAGAGATTCTGAAAATAGATGCCATTGATTCTTCTATGGAAAAACCTTTTACACATAATCTCGCTGAGTGACCCTCAGTGAAACAGTGGATACCATTCTGAACTGGAAAAACAAGGTAAAAGTCAAAGGTTCATCTTTGACAGTACACTCATCAATTGTCCATTGACCCTGCAATGGGAATATCCTTGTACATTACAATGCCCCTTATTAAGTATATTTACACATCATGCTAGTACCATGTCGATCATGACTCAAATCTTTGGATGAATATTAGACATTTTAAAGTGAACAGGATGACATTGAAAGGGCCATTCTCCTTCAGGATGTGTTGTGCCTACACAAAGGGTTTCTATAAACAGCCATGAGACACGAATTTGAATCTAAAGAGAAAATTTATATTCTGCCTTAATGGAGGTATCCTATAATGGTAGCAATAACTACTGAGCTGCTTATCTGAATTTCTTCACACACGGCAGAATATGAGGTAGACATGTACAAACTAGCTTATTGTGCCAAGGATTGTTGTAAAATATTGAGTAATAGACTAATAGGTAAACTAAAAGCATCCAGGATACAGGACAAAGGTAGTTTTGGCACCCCTGAAAACTTGATTTATGTTTCCAACTAGCGCACTCTTCAGTCAAACACGGAATGAAGTACTTGACTAAATAAGTCTCAAATGATTATAATGTAAACCTCAACAAGCTAAGAAGAATTCAAGAACTTCAAGCATGCTAATCAGAAGGATTTCAACATAAGAACACATGAACCCTTTTTTGCATTACTTTACTTCTGATACCAAATGAGTTAAACTTCAGTCAATTGAATAGTTTATTTTGTATCTGAGGACAAGTCAAATCAGCAGTACATACAGTGCACAACTCCATCATAATCAAGTAGATATGCTTTGAGGTTAGTGTAGCGGAGAATAAAATATCCTCTTTTGACTCTAGAAAAAGGTGATTACGCTCACCCCAGGCACCCCTCACAGCCCGTCTCAGGTTATGTGAAGGGAGGTAAATCACGGAGTCAGCTTATAGCCGACCGCTAAGCGACTAAAAAGTGGCAGGAGTTTTTTTTCCTCAATTGACTCTCTGGTGCATATCAAAGGTATTAGGTCAATATATATAGATGCCACATTTTTTTTTCTTTTAAGAAAATTTAGCCTAATTTCCACCCTGTCATTATTAACCATTTTAGGCAGCCATTTCAAATAAAAAAATCATATGCGGTCATAGCATTTCATCTATTATCAATGATACTTCTCACAAAACTATATCTCATCAATGCACCAATCAATTGATTGGTTGGCATGAATCAAAGATGACATGGAACAGTGATAGACATAACCGCAAGCCTATAGCAATGAGGACTTGGGCATTGATACAATTGTTGTGAAAATTTTAAATCTTGCAGGCTAACCAACTTCTGCTTTATGATTTTTCTTGCCTCTATATTATAGAAGGATGATGAATGACATTGTGGTTATACAAGAGAAGGAATGACAAAACCACATTCCTCCTTTCTGATTATCAAAGTGAGATAATTGCAGAAGTTAAATGCAGGGAGATTTCAGTGAAAGAATGAAAGTTAAGCCACTTTTCTTTGTCAATCTAAACATACTGTGGATCAACAAGTGAGCCTAGTAGACTTGCTATATTTCCCTTTCCGTGACACACTTATCCTATCACTGTACATTGCTTCTATAAGTGAATTAGCTTCGAATTTTAGTTTTCATTTTTTTCTCAGATAACAAAAGAGAGAAAAAATTCACTCCAAAAAATTAAACAGAAAGGAGAGAATAAAAGACGCCATTCGATATACCTCTTGAACACCTGCGCCGCGCTGCCGTCATCGGCGTTGAAGAGGCCGATCGCAATATGCTCCGGACCAATAAAATTGCATCCCATGCTCCTGGAAAAATCCACAGCAGCCTCAAACACCCGCTTGCTGCTGGTGGAGAAGGGTACGTCGGTGGCTGCGGCCGAGTGGGAGGAGGGCGCAGGCGCCTCCTCGTTCCAGATTTCTCGGACGGCCTCGCGGGCTTGGTCGATGGTGATACCAGATCCGAGGAAGCCGACGAAGGAGCGCTCCTCGGCGATGAGCCCGAGGAGGAGGTGCTGGTTGAAGACCATCTCCTTCCCCATCGTGCGCGCCTCCCGCTGGGAGAAGATGACGGCCTTTATGGCTCGCTCGGTGAATCGCTCGAAGATGGCGGAGATGGCTGCTCTTCGCGCGGGTCGGCGCGCGCCGGAGCGGCGGGCAGAGGGCAAGGGTAGGAAAGTGAAAGAGCGGCGCCGGAGATCGACCGGCCTGGAGGAGGACAAGGCGGCGACGAAGCGGGAGGCGGAGGTGACGGGGAGGCGGTGGGAAGAGGGCCGCAAGGAGTGGAGAGTAAGGAGGGAAGGAGCCGATGAGGAGGCGCAGCAGCAGGTCGCCTCCATGATTTTCAAGATTCGCCTCCTCTGGCGCTTGCCCTGGACGCCGATCGAAGAAGTAGAAATCGAGACGAGAGAAAAAAGATATTGTTCTGGTATAGTTGAAAGAATAATAAATAATAATTTAATGCTGTGTGTTCGTTGCTTTCGTGTACAAATAATCAACTGTTGCGTGGTAAATTAAGAAGCAGAAGGAGGGGAAGTTAAATAGGATGGAGTTAGGAAGGTGGAGCACGGCGGGGCGGACGGGCGGTGAGGAGGATCCGCCGACGGGAGACCACTGTTTTGTTTCGGTGCGCTTTGAGTTTTTATCTGGTGGGGAAGAGAGAGAAGGGAAACGAACGGAACAGCGGAAGACGCCAACGTAGAGGATCCGTCTCCGTCCAACTTGACTCGGTAAATAATAAGAATAATCGAATTTAGAGTAATTAAAATAAAGGGGGGTTGTTTTGCGTGGAAGGTGTGGGAATCGCCTCTGTTGACTATTGGGCACGCTGGATCTCGCGGTGGCTGGCTGGCTGACTGATGGTCGGCTGTCGTACGTGCCGATCTCGGATCGCGCGGCTTTGCGATCTCGTGCCGTGATTTGCGTTGATCTCGCGCTCGCTGCCAACGTAACGCTCCTTGCCCTAACACCCTAGCCGACTCGCCTCGCGCTCGTGCTTGCCGTGAACTCGTGGCCAAGCCACAGGAGTGACTCGCGACCGTTAGTTAATTGCCCGCGGCAGTTTTTCCGTTCCGTCTGCTTTGTTCACATGCAACTTATATTTTTCAACAGTCTTGAAAATTTCTTTCGGGCGGATACCAATGTTGGATGGATTTTTTTTAAATCTGATTAATAATTAAATAATTAGATATGAATATTTAAATAATCAGGTGTTGAGCATAATTGGTAGAATTGTGATCCTACATAAAATTAATTTGGGATCAAGATTGAATCGGTCGGGATTAGATCAGTTAAGATCGGATCGTAGAATTATGCGATGATCCGTCTAAAACCTGGCGGATGACTCTAGACAGTACGGCGCTGAGGTGGAACACAAGTAGACCAAGGGTTAACCGCCCAGACACGTGGTGCCTCGTCTCTCGGTGCCTACAAGTACTCGCGCAGATTCTAACGAACGTGAGAAACCGGGCTAGGGAAGCGGTTCCCTGCTTTGGTACTCTGACGCTCAACTCGTT
>JBAMIE010171715.1:0-15037 GCA_037177295.1 Kaempferia parviflora | reverse complement strand
TTCTCCATATGCCCGAGGAGGCCTCGGGCTTCGTATGCCCGAGGAGGCCTCGGGACTCCATATGCCCGAGATGAGGAGGTCTCGGGACTCTGTATGCCCGAGATGTTCTCGGGCTCAGTATGCCCGAGGAGGCCTCGGGCTTCGTATGTCCGAGAAAATCTCGGGCTCAGTATGCCCGAGGGGGTCTCGGGACTCTACTCGCCCAAGGTGATCTTCCTGATTACTAACACCATCACTCTCTTCTTCTTTCTTAACATCCATACTTACTGCCCGGATCAATAACCTTCCATATCTTAACCACTGTACAACTCTAAAGGGATCCACCAATCTTACACCATGATCATTTACGAGGATGTAATTATGAAATTGTAATTGGTCAAGGTGGGAAGGATTTTTTCTTTGATTTTACTGAAATTCGACCATTATCCTATGATAACAACTCTACTAAATAAGCCAATTCAGTCCTACATAGATCAGCACAGGAACATTGACCAGCACAAAAGTGGTATCGAACTTTAATTAATATTTTATTTTATATATAGAGAGAAATGATATCCTACCTGACCTTATATGAGTGTCCGTGAGCGAAATCTGACGTGGGTAATCTGACACGACAAAACTCAATTTTTTTAATCTTTCTAACATGCATGCAACTAGAGTCGTCAATTTGGATTGGGCCCGTCGGGTTGGCCCGTCCGGCCAAATAATTTAAGCGGGTTGGGTTGAAATTTTATCAACCCAAGCCCGCCATGGGTTGACGTGCCTAGGCACGCGACCCGCGCAGGTCGGCCCGTGACGGGTTGGGATGGTCCGCAGGTTGAGAAACTCATGTAAGCCAAGTTTTATGTTAATTTATTTTTTTTATTATAATTTTGAAATAAAAATATTACTTTTTATCGAACATTATACTTATTTATGTCCATTTACATTTAAAATGTCTATTTCTAGATACATTTGATTGATGAAACTTTTTTGAAGTAACGTTCAAGATATAAAACTTTTTATTATTATTTTTTTATTTCTTGATGGGCCCGCGGGTTGGCCCGCCTAATCCGTAACCCGCCTTAAATTGGGTTGGGTTGGGGATTTCCCAACCCGCCAAAACGTCAGGTCGACCCGCCCCGCCACAGGCCGGCCCGCCCCGCCATGGGTTGACCCGTCTGACAGCTCTACAGGCAACAACTTTTCTCTCTTATATATATATGTAATAATTTTTCTCTCAATTCTCTCTCATCTACATGCAACATATTTTTTTCTCTTTCCTCTCTCATCTACATATAATTAAAGTAATTATCACAACTACTACAAGTTGTGACAGTTACTAGCTGCCATAGCTGTGGCAGTTAATAGTTGTCATAACTATTGTGACAGTTGCTAGGAGAGAGAATAAATAATTTTGTTATAATTGTATGCAGTAATTAAAGAGAGAATTTTATTTTAATTTTAAGATGAAAGAGAGCGAGTTGTTGCATACATATAAAAGAGGGAGGGAGGGATTAAAAAAAATTAGTTTTATCATATCAGATTACTTACGTCGGATGTCGCTCATATTCACATAGGAAATGTCGAGCATGATATCAAATCTCTCTATATATAATTATCAAAGGCGTACTTAATTTTTAAAAATTATTTTCTTGTTCTCAATTCTAAATTAAAATAAAATATTTATTTACTTATTTATTTAAATCGAACCAAAATAAATAGAACAAAATCAAATAAAAATTTTTAAAATTTAATTATTTTATCAAAATATTTCATCTTAAAATTATTGATGGTGTAAAAAAACTTAATTAAAAAAATTAAATCATTAAACTTATCTATTAAATATATTAATTAAAATTTAAATTTATAATAAAAAATTATTTGTTTTAAAAAAATATTATTATTATATTCCATTTCTGTCAAATTTATGTTTCTTTTTCATTTTATAATTCAATGACCTTTTGCCCCAGTACATAAACATGAACCACCGTAAAATATTTTTATTAATAACAATAATAATTTATCAAATGACGTTCTCAATTTTTTATTTTTTCAAAGATACATTTAATTTTAAAAATATTTTTCTCGTCTTTCAGTTCTAAATTAAAATAAAAAAATATATCTATTTTTAAAACAACCAAACTGAATGAATCGAATCAAATTAAATAAAATAAATTTTTAATTATCTTGAGTAATTTCATATGACCTTGCAAAAATCTATGTCATTTATTTTTGAAATTTTTAATTTTAATAATTTTTTAAAAATCATTATTTATATTTCACTTTTGTCCATTTATGTTTTTTTATCCAATTAATAATATATAATAATAATACTGTTATTATTATTAAAGTTGATAAGAGAATCAAATATTGATCGAATATACATAAAGAATTAATAATATTATTTTTATTTTAAAAAGATATTTCATCGTAAATATTATTATATTAAAATATGTTTTTTTATTTTATAAAATTTACTTCAATTTAATCTAAATTGCTACAATATAGTCACGACAGATTGTAATTTGTTTCTATCAAAATTATTATAAAATAAAATAATTTGATAAAACTTATTTATAAAAATTCGGATCAAAAGTTTCCTTTGATTTTTAGCCTTTAATTTTATATTTTATGCAGATGAAAATCTTTAAAAGTATTTGATTTAGTCCGAATTTAAAATTAAAATGAATTAATATTTTTTAAAAATATATTTATACTTTTCTATTTTATATAAAAAAATTCCACTATTAGAACATGTTGATCCATAATTCTAAAGTTTATCCCATACTACTCGCTGCCAACTTTATCTTAAAGATTCGTGCAAAACACGATTATGGATACACTTTTCATCGCCCCGTATCAATGGTCGAGATCGAGCATTAAATTATGGACAGCCAAGATCTGGATCCAATCTTCGTTCCCGCCAATGCGACCTTGCTCGCTCCATTTCCCGCCAAAAGCGTACCTTCTTCTCGATTAAGAACAGTTCACAGCGGTCTCAGGCTCCCATTTCTGCCAAAAAAAAGGAAAGAAATTGCACAGAACGAAATCGGCGTTCAATGGACGTGAACGAGGAGGCGATGGCGGCTCACAAGTCGACGTTTCGTGATTTCTTGGAGCAACATGTAAGCTTTTTGATCTTCCGTTCTCGCCTCACGAGGAGATCCTTTTTGTTGGATTAAATTTCACATGTTTGTTTGTTTTTTTGGGGTTCGCAAGGGTTCTTACATGGATTCCGTGAGGCAATTAGCCGAGTGTAATGGCCGGCGTCTCATCATCGCCATAGACGACCTTCGTAGTCACAGTCTCGATTTCGCTCGAAGGTAACGGAAGATTAAAAACCAAATCATCACCTCTCTTTGCCCTAAAAATTACGTCTTGCTTGTAGATTCCTTAGATTTTTCGTTCATTTTAGGTTGATCCGTAGTCCAGCGGAGTATATCCAGCCGATCTCCGACGCAGTGACGGAAGAAGCGCGCAGGGTGAACCCTAAGTTGAAAGAACGGTATCGCGTGCAAGTGGGCTTTAAAGGACCCTTTGGTTTCCATAGGGTCACACCTAGGGATCTAATGTCCTCCTTCATCGGCTCCATGGTTTGTGTGGAAGGCATCGTCACTAAATGTACTTCAATCAAACTCTCATCCGTACCCAATTCTATGTTATTTGATCTTTGATGCCTCTATTAACATACTGCTACTTTCAATCTTCTTTCAGATAAAAGGAAATCCAGGTTGATGATTTAAGTCTTGTGCATTAACATAATATTTTTTAATTTGCATTCTACTTCCATCGAAAAGTTTGAAATTGTTGGAACTCGACTATCTAAAATAGCATCGAACAATTTAACTAGTGTTTCAAACTGCTAATTGAATTAAATGATTAGTTTTTGTTTCTTTGAGTCATAATTTGAAATTTTCATTGCTTACTGTCTTGTATACTATTTGCGTCTCTTACTAGTTTAATCTTTGATTGAATGCTCATTCTAGCTTTCGCTAGTTCTTTGTGGCTAATCATGTTCCTTTATCTGTGTGGAAGGCATCATCGCTAATGTACTTCAATTAAACTCTCATCTGTACCCATTTTCTATGTTATATGATCATTGATGTCTCTAATAAGAAATTGTTTTGTTTTAGTAATAGTGATTCATCCCTTGTTGACATTTTGATAAATATTGTTGTTGGTGTTTATCAAATGGAAGGTTCCAATTATTGCTACTTTCTATCTTCTTTCAGATAAAAGGATACTCAGGTTGATGATTAAGTCTACTGCATCAACATAATCAACATACTACGTTTTTATTTGCATTCTACTTCCATCGAAAAGCATAAAATTTGAAAAATGTTGGAACTCGACTATCTAAAATAGCATCAAACAATTTAACTAGTGTTTTGAACTTCTAATTGAATTGAATGATTAGTTTTAGTTTCTCTGAGTTTCATAGCTTGAAGATTTTACTGCTTTCTGACTTATATTCTATTTATGTCTCTTACTAGTTGAATCTTTCGGTTGAATGCTTATTCTAGCTTTTGAACTGCCATAGTTCTTTGTTTCTAATTATGTTCCTTTATCTGTGTGAAGGTTCTCTTGTAAAGCCAAAGGTCGTCAAAAGTGTTCATTATTGTCCAGCCACAAAACAATTCACATTTCGTGAGTACAGGGACATTACGTCGACTGTTGGCTTGCCTACAGGTTCTGCTCATCCAACCAGGGTAAGGAAATTAACTCAATGACTCTCAACTGGTGTGCTTCCTAATGCATCTGCTTCTCTTGATAACTTTATCAGGATGAAAATGGCAATCTATTGGTAACTGAACACGGGCTCTGCGAGTATAAGGATCATCAAACTTTGTCCATGCAAGAAATGCCTGAAAATTCTGCCCCTGGCCAGCTTCCAAGGACTGTGGATATAATTGTTGAAGATGATCTTGTTGATTCTTGCAAACCCGGTGATCGAGTAGCAATCGTAGGGGTTTATAAAGCATTCCCTGGGAAAAGCAAAGGCAGCTTGAATGGAGTCTTCAGGTGGATTTACTATTGCTGTGGTTCTTTTAACTTATTTTGATCCTGAATTGTTGACAAAGGAAAAACTCCATTACTACAGGACTATTCTCATAGCCAACCATGTTTCTCTTTTAAACAAAGGTGCACATGCGCCAAATATTTCTATTCAAGAGGCAAAGAAAATAAAAGAAATAGCAAAGAGAAATGATGCATTTGATCTGCTCGGGAACTCACTTGCACCCTCAATATATGGTCATCTGTGGATCAAAAAGGCAGTCATCTTACTGATGCTTGGTGGCGTTGAAAAGAATTTGAAAAATGGAACTCATTTAAGAGGGTAGGTTATCACAATCCTCGAGCACAATCACTTTATTGTGTTTGGTAGCAGCATAATGTGACTAGTTATTCCTTTTTCTATTGCAGTGACATAAACATGATGATGGTCGGCGATCCATCAGTTGCCAAATCCCAACTGCTAAGAGCTATCATGAATATTGCACCACTTGCTATCTCGACGTCTGGTCGAGGCTCCTCAGGTGTTGGCTTGACAGCTGCTGTCACTTCTGATCAAGAAACTGGTAATTTATCTGGCCGTTTTGCAATTTTCTTGTCAACTGATATTGCTAGAAATATTTTAATGAATCACATACTCAGGTGAGAGAAGGCTTGAAGCTGGTGCAATGGTTCTAGCTGATAGAGGAGTTATCTGTATTGATGAGTTTGATAAGATGAATGATCTAGATCGCGTTGCCATACACGAAGTTATGGAGCAACAGACAGTGACAATTGCTAAGGCAGGCATTCATGCATCACTAAATGCTAGATGCAGTGTAGTAGCTGCTGCAAATCCTATTTATGGAACTGTAAGTTGTATCTTTACTTCTTTTTTTAGCATTTGAATGGAACAAATAAGTTTTAGAACTTCATCTGAGATTCCATTTAACATTTATGAATACTTACCTGAACAGTATGATCGGTCATTGACACCCACGAAGAACATTGGACTTCCTGATTCACTGCTTTCTCGTTTTGATTTGCTTTTCATTGTCCTTGATCAAATGGATCCTGAGATCGACCGTCAAATTTCAGAGCATGTCTCTAGAATGCACAGATATTGTGCAGATGACAGAGGTAACCAATATGTTGCACCAAATTCTTGCATTTCATCTTCTCGTGGTCTTACCAACTCTAGAATGGACAGGCATTGGAGGGCTTGAAAAATCTGAGAGATATACTGAAGATGATGATGGTGATGTCGATACATCTGTCTTTGTTAAGTACAATCGAGCTCTCCATGGACAAGAAAGGAAAAAGGGGAAAAAGCAAAAACATGAGAGACTAACTATCAATTTCCTCAAGAAGTACATCTACTATGCAAAGAACATTTATCAACCAAAGCTTACTGATGAGGTCATATCGAAAACAACATTCATATTTCCGTTGCAACTTAATTATAAATCTCAATTAATATTGATTTTGAGTAAATTTATTTGATGCCCCATCCTCTCTTGCATTTGAATTTTCTTTGCTTTTAGACATTTTTTTGAGAAACTCATAGTTATTACACAGGCATCTGATCATATAGCGACATCTTATGCGGAGCTTAGGGATGCTGGCGCAAATGCAAAGGTATGCTACATGAAAAACAAACAAATTTAATTCAATTGGTCCTCGTACTTAAGAATCAATTCTAAGTTTGTATCTTTTATTTAAGTACTAGGTTAACTCATCTATATGTTCAAGATATATCTCTTTGATGCATGTTCTTGTTGATGATATTCTACTAATTTGTGAGATTGTGAATTACTTGAATTCAAAGTTTCAATTGTGAAGAATAAATTTGAAACTAAATATTAAGCAGAAGTAAATGCATGTAATGTAATTTCATTAATAAGAAAAAAGAATCGTGGGAATAGTTTAAAGGAAAATGGAATTAGAATTATTATACATCATTGTTCTAAATATTTTGAATCTCTTGTTCAAAGATAAAGACATAGGATGAACATGTTGTTAATGAGATTAGAAAAGGATTATGGAAGTAGTTTAAATGAATGGAAAAAAAGTTACTATACACAATTGTTCAAAAAAAAATTGTATTTATTATTCAAAGATATAAGCTACAAGATGAACATATTGTTATTCAGATAAAAATGAATGATTGAAATAGAGAAGTTCCCTAATCTTGTGTGATTTTATAAGATTTTGCTATAATCATTCATACCTTATGGATCAAAGTGGTGAAACAAGCAACTAAGAAAAAATGAGGTAAAAAATGAGAATGTTAAGATGAACTGAGGAACTATAACATTTGTGAGCAAAGACTATTGGATGATCATAAAATGAGAGAAATAGGTTAGGTATGAACATGATCATTGGGTAACATTAAGCAAAATCAAGTTTATTAAAGTGGAAGTTGCAAAATGAAGGAGATTAGAAAAGAATAATTAATGCAATAAGAAAATAATCTATTTGAATTTTACTAGTGATATAATCTTGCATGTTGGTTTGAGTACCATATAGTTGATTTCATATAGCTGAGATTGTT
Source organism: Kaempferia parviflora (assembly GCA_037177295.1). Taxonomy (NCBI): domain Eukaryota; kingdom Viridiplantae; phylum Streptophyta; class Magnoliopsida; order Zingiberales; family Zingiberaceae; genus Kaempferia; species Kaempferia parviflora. Next base: position 7,509 of record JBAMIE010171715.1, on the reverse strand, counting down.
TATTTTTATATATATTTTTTCCTTTTAGTTTGTCTGTACACTGTAACTTAGATTGTTAGTTGAGATTATGAAGTTAAGTGACTTGGATTGAAGATTGGGATTTTGAAATTTAAGGTGAGACCAATTAGGTGTGAAAAAAAAGTCTCTCGTAAACATTTTGAGGAATTTGTACATAATTTGTGAAGGTTTGCTCCATTTCATCCTAAAAACTGTCTCGTGATGTTTGTGTTCCTTTTTTTCTTTTCTCTAGCATGGAGGAGGTACACTTCCAATTACTGCAAGAACCCTAGAGACCATAATTCGTCTCTCAACTGCTCATAGCAAAATGAAACTGAGGACCGAGGTACTTTATCCATTCACTTCATAATTTTTATATGAACAAGAGCATAATAAATTATCCAGGCGAAGTTCTCTTGCTTCTATTTTTTCTTCTTCTTGAGTTTTTATTTGTTAATTTCTATTCTTGTATGCTAACCTCCAAGCGAAACCTCTTAGCAAGAGAAGAAATGAATTAGTTTAACATTTCTCTACAAACTTGCTGACCTTTCTCCCCACTGGCAAAGGTTCTGAAAGCTGATGTTGAGGCTGCATTGCAAGTCCTCAACTTCGCCATATATCACAAAGAATTAACTGACATGGAAGAACGCGAACAAAGAGAACTAGAAATGAAGCAAAAAACTGATCATGATACCGACCAGAATGAGTATACTGATGGCGGTAGAAGGTGATTTCATTTATCTTTGCTCTTTATTTTATCCATCCAGTTTACATATTAATAGTTTCTTCACAGTACGGTGGAGCCAATGGATGTTGATGCTGATCACGACATGAATGAAGTCGAGTTACCCGCTGACAGGTTCCAACCGAATTCTTTGTGCAACTCTAACTGAAAAATGTTCAAGTTTTGAATAACTGTTCACAAGCAAACTTAAAACCTCCTTTTCTCATGTAGAATTGAAGCATTTGAAGCGTTCTTAGGCCAGCATGTTATGCTCAACCACTTGGATCAAATTTCCATAGACGAAATTGAAGGATTAGTCAACCGGGAAACAACAAACCACTACACAAGACGCCAGATATCGTTCATCTTGGAGGTATTAAAAAATTAAACTGACTCGAACATGGTATCTGAACATGAAAATTTTCTAATATATTTCTTCCTTTATTTTTCTTCACAGAGAATGCAGGACTCCAACAGAATTATGGTCATGGATGGAGTGGTTCGAATCATCTAAATATGAACTGCAGTTTGAGAAATCACATTAAGGTTTATGAAACATGTTTGAGGAGACTCAGATTGTGAACCTTGATCATGTGGAAATTTTTATATTAACCAAAATGTAATGCGGCACAACTGACCATCAAGTTCGAGTAGAAGACTTGTAATGGATTTGTTAGTAAGGGAGTAATCTCCAAATTCTAATATTGCTAAACTTTTATAGGTTGCTTCGCCTTTAAAACACATTGTTTTGTTTTATTAGCTAGCACATGTCTTTCAGATTAATTAATCCTAGGATGATTGATTGGGTCTCATGGAAGTTTTTCATTGGATTGTAGGTACTTGGGAGACTTGCACGAGTGCTTGTAGTTGTATCATAATACACGGCTCTTTTAAACTAATATCGTGGTAAAAAAAGTGATGTGTTCACTTCAGGTGGTCTAATTCGTTGGTCTTGTGAGATAGCTAAATTAGAGTATGTAGTGGCCTTCTTGGTGGGTGTGATGTATTTTTCTCGTCGGGAATGAATCCTAAGAGAATGGTCCCTCGTTCTAATGTGGCTACATGACCATTTGAGAGCCAAATATGTTATGGTGCCTTTAAATCATTATTATGGTAATCTATGACTTGAGTACCAATTGATCACTCATGAGGACACCTTCCAACTCAGAAAGCATTCACAACAGATGATCCATAAGACCAGAGTTGTTAGGTTAACTATTTATTAAGAAAAATTCATTCATTAATTTATATAAGTTGAGAATCGATTCTTATATACTTAGAAAACTAAAAAGCCGCTCTGCCACCACACCTTGCCTTAGGGGTCTTCGAATTATTATTGGAGCAAAAGATGATATCGTTCATCTCAAACGGCCAAGTATCATTGACCTTATGGTAAGATACAACTAGATAAATCACGGAGAGTATTTTACCTAACACAGCGACCATTTATATGAAAAAACCTTAAAACTATTATTATTATTTAGTTGACACCTCCAGCTCTCAACTGCATTCAAACAATTATTGTAGCAAATCCGAGGTGCAATTGAATAAAAATCAAAATAAATTAAAATTTAAGTTTTTTATTATAAATAAAATTGATTGAATTTTATTATTAAAATTAAATAAATAGATTGATATAAAATTAATTAATATATTGGTTATTAAATTAAGTTTTTATCATTAATATTAAGCAATTGGATTGATTTAATTTGTTAGGCTAGTTGTGTTGTTCAATTCAAGTATATTAATTGATGATATTTAGATTTATTGGATTTATGAAATTTAAATTCAAAATCAAACTAAATAAATAAATTGATTTTTTTTAAAACTAAATTTTCAATTCAACCAAATTGAATTTCAAATTCATTTGATTCAATTAGTTAAATCAATTTAACCAATCTTTTACACATAATAATCAATCTTTTACAAGGAGCTATAGTACAACAATAAACATATACCTCATTTATATCTTGACTATTTACACTTATGGCTAGTAGCCACCCGTGATTTACCTTCTCCGTGTTGGCCCTGAGACGGATTGGCAGGGGCGCAGGGGTGAGCGTATTCGCCATTTGCCCCATATAGTACAACAATAAAGGTGAGAGATGCTGGACTTCTGAGCTGTCAGCCACGAGTACTTCCCAATTTATCCTGTAACTAATAAAAAAATTTTCGTATGACCGAATCGATCACCCAGACTCAACATTACCAATCTTATTAATATATTTTTATTTATAAGATCACCAAGTTTTCCAATGGAGCCCAGTAGTATGTTTAAATCTTATTTATATCATGCTTATCTATGTAGTATGTAATTATAAAATACTAGAAATTTATACTTGAAAGTATGGATTAGTTTATTGATAGAATTATTTTAAAATTATAAAGGCTCAAATTTCATATTCAAACTCATGTTATTCAAATAGGTAAACATGTATCGAAACTAAACCAAAATGGATTGCCCCTATTGATAGCGAGGGAGTTCGCAAAGGCCACTATCAAAGGAGTTCTCTTGTTAGTCATCTTCTTGCTTTTGGAGTTTCGGGTACAAACTATACGGGTATAAAATATTTTAAACGAAGACGAGAATGAACCAACAAAGCTGAATAAGCACAAATATATAGTGCGGATAGAATACCGCATTTACACATTACCTTGGAAGTATTTGTCATTTCTGTCTAATTGAATCGAACTGATCTATTAAAGATCACTTTGGGGCTTCAGCTCTCGCGACAATCTCCACCACTTTGTAGAAGGCATCAGAATATGCAGTAGACATGTATCAAAACTAAACCAAAATGGATTTCCCCTACTGAAATCAAAGGAGTTCGCAAAGGCCACTAATTGGATGAAGCAATAGTACCACTGGATCTTGTCAATATCAATATATAGATTCATGAATCAATTATCTCAATATGTCAAAAGCTTTCTTCTTGCTTTTGGAGTTTTTAGGTGCAAACTATACGGCAAGATCGTGTATAAATACTTTAAATGAAGACACGAATCAACCGACAAGGCTGAATAGGAGCAAATATATAGTGTGGATAGAATAACCACATTTACACATTACCTTACAATTATGTCATTTCTGTCTAATTGCACTGAACTGATCTTTTAAAGATCGCTTTGGGGCTTCAGCTCGGGCGACGATCTCCACCACTTTGAAGAAGGCATCAGGACAAAACAGTGCTTCTATAGCAACTTCAGCAACCTGCTCTCTGGAGATGGAACCTTCGTAAAGCGTATCCTACAAATCATGTTCGGATAAGCAATTTGCATATTATATAACTAATATCTAGAAGCCCTAATGAGTATACTACCTCTGGTTCCATAACGATGTTACCAGATGCGGGTTTGTCCCTCAACCCTCCTGGCCTTATGATCGTGTAGTTTATTCCAGATCGTCGGATGTATTGTTCTGCCTGGAGTTTCGCTATCAAAGTCAGTCCAAATACATTTAGTACAATATAAGCTGGATTAAGGATTTGGCCCATCGCAGCTCCATTGACTAAAATGGAACTGACAAGGATGAATCTATTAACCCCTGTTTTCCGACAAGCTTCCACTAGATTGACCGTGCCAAAGTTGTCAACCTGCAATGTGTTTATTGAACAGCATATCAAAAATTCGGCTAACTTTTAAGTCCATTAGAAAGCTAAGCAACGATGTAATTTGAGAACTACTGACCAAACAACAGCGAAATCATGATTGCCTAAGATCGTTGTTCAAAGCTACTCACAAATTGATTTAACTAAAGTTTTAAGTTAGCGAACATTGATGGTTGAACATTATAAAAATAGTAGGATTTCTACAAGAGAATTTAACCAAACCTAGAAGAATTACACCCAAATCATATTGTCCGACTAATCTTAAAGATAGATGGTCTTCCTCTTGATTCGTCTATTGGGTAAATCTAGAGTACAACTTATGCACTCTCAGAGGTTGACCTTCAGAATATTCATTCCTAATGGAATTTGAACTGATACTCTTTTTTATTCTCTTGAGTGCTTTACCACTACACTACACTGACCATATCTATCTTTTATCGTCCTAGGAACAAAAGGATAATAGCTTCAAAATGTTGGTCAGGAATACCAAAAAATGAATCATGTCACCGTATAATTTTTCCCTAAATGAAGCTAACCGTAAGGAAACAAAGACAAAGATAGCTCCATGTAAAGAAAGACAAGAGGGTTCAATGCATTTCAGTAGGTTACCTTCCAGGGAGCAAAGATATCCCAAGAATATCGAAACCCTGTTGCGCAAATCACTGCATCGGCATCACCAATTGCTTCGGCTAGCTGCTCTAAGCCTCCGGTCACATCGGCCCTGACCTGTATAACAAAAGGAGCAATCAAGATACCCATGTCTCATCTTTTAAACAGAAATTCCATCAAATGCTAAACAGGCCCAGAGCTTAAGCCCGTCCAAGTTAGGGTTTTTGAGCTTCAGCCAAATCCCTAATGGTGGCCAAAACCTAGGAAGTAAATTATTTTGGGAGAAAGCAGAATGAAGGAATGAAGAAGAAGCAATCGAATTAGGGTTTTGCAAATCCCAGTTCGAGCTACACCCACAAACTCCACATTGGAATTCAACATTAAGCCCGTCCAAGTTAGGGTTTTTGAGCTCCAGGCAAATCCCTAATGGCGGCCAAAACCTAGGAAGCAGATTATTTTTGGGGGAAACAGAATGAAGGAATGAAGAAGAAGAATCAAATTAGGGTTTTGCAAATCCCAGTTCGAGCTACTGACAAACTCCACATTGGGATCCCTAGGAAGGCTGTTCCTCGCTTTATCCAAGTCCAGCGCGCCGGCGCGCACACGGTGCCCACGCGAAAGCAGCTGCTCCACTATCCTCCTCCCGGTCCTTCCGGTCGAACCGGCGACAAAGACCTTCTTGGTCGTCGTCTTCTCTTCGATTTGCTCGGACGTCGCCTCCATCTGATCCACGAGATGCGAACGTGAGCCAGCAAAACAGATGAAGGGACGGAGAGCACGAGAAACATACGCTGGCAGCCATGGAAGGGGAGAGATTCCTGGGGATCGAGCGAAGATCTGAGAGGGATTTGAGCGGGAGAGAGGATCCAAACGGAAGGCTTCGAAGCAGCGTCGTCGTCGTCGCCATAGCCATACTACAGTTTATCGATTTCTTTATATTTGTTTTTAAAATTTAAAAACAAAATTAAAATATAAATATAAAAAAATAGAGTAAGTAATAATTTACGGGTTGAGAGGTGGGGTCAATATCTATCAGATAGGGATCGGATCGAGAAATCATGATATTATATATAAAAAAAATTCAATACTAATATAACTTAAAAATCATAAACTCAAATCTAAATTTAGATAATCCTATCAACCCAAATAATTCGATAAAAAAACTTTTATTATTATTATTTTTAAATAATTTATTCATTTTTATCTTAATATTTCATAATTATTATATTAATTTTATGCTACTATGTACTTAAAATATTTTAATTTTTAAAATAAAATTTAATTTAATTTAAAAACTCCTAAATCTTAAATTAAGGACAATCTGAATTGATCCAGGTTAACATGAACCCAACTCAATTCTAATACAATCAAAAAACTTCCACTCCAAATTCGAAAACTTACAATCATAATCCGATATTTTTTTAGATCTACTCAGAATAGAATCGAATTCATTTTTTGACACCTTATATGTAATTATCCTTCTTTCCTTTATCGTAAATGGAGGGAATGCTATGAATGCTCTCTTTCAAAGCATTGAAGGTTGGACATTTCTAACCTTCCCTCCGATACAGAGCCACTGAGATAAAACAACGATGATGTCACCTTGATCGACGGGATCATAGTCGTCATCCACTATTTCACAAAAATGGATTGCGTTTGAACTAGCTCAAGTCTTCGTACTTGATTTTTAAGTTGCTAAGAGAGCTCGTGAAAGATTAGACGACACATTCAATGGTGATATTATGCAAGCCACGATGCCATTTTTGCTTTTAATTATTTAATTATTTAATGTTTGATAATTCAAATATCAAACTTTTCGAGATGATAGCTACTGATATATGGTAAAAAGACGATTTACTCATCCTGAGTATTCCCATCAATCCGTCTTAGATCAACACGGAGAAAGTAAATCACGGATAACTACTAGCATTAGTACAAATGGTTAAAGTATGAGACAGGTATATGCTTAGACGTGCCGAATTTCGACTTCAAGACCTGATATGATAACCTCCTATGTCTTAACCATCACACCGCTCCGACCTGATAGCTCTTTGAGGTGATGTCACTTCAAAAGATGTCTTTCTATCTAGGGGCGGAGCTAGGATTTAAAATTGTCTGGGACTGATCATCGATGGCGGTAGTCGTAGCTAAATCGTGAGGGTAGACCAAAGTCGACATGATCTACGACAAAGAGAAAAGCGACGACGAAAGTATCGACAGGGAGAGCAGTGGACGTTATGCGGTGATGGTCAGGGAGGAATGTAGCGATGGCGGATTTGGTGGTAGCGACTTCAACGATGATCACACAGATATCGCACGGTAATAAGGAGAAGGAATATCGCTGCTGTGCTCGTCAAGTCACAGTCGGATGCCTGTAAGGAGGGATAAGGAAGGAGGCGGTGCCGACTGTGTTAGTGAGAGCTCTAGAGCCAATCAAATGTTGATTGTTGTATGGACTCGATGTATCAAATTCTAATAGTAATAAAGGCATATTTGGTTATTATACTTACTTGTATTGAGTGCCAAATAACTAAGTATAATAATGTCCTTGAATAGTAGGTTCATATCTAT
>JBAMIE010171698.1:0-15048 GCA_037177295.1 Kaempferia parviflora | reverse complement strand
TTCCGCATACAGCTGGGAGGTACTCTGCTAAGAGGTTCCGTAAGGCTCAGTGCCCAATTATTGAGAGACTTACGAATTCCTTGATGATGCACGGCCGGAACAATGGCAAGAAGCTCATGGCTGTCCGCATAATCAAACATACAATGGAAATTATTCATCTGCTTACTGATGCAAACCCGATCCAAATTATGGTTGATGCAATTATTAATAGGTAATCATCCACGACTAGAATCTCACTGAAGAAGATGGGCATTGTAGATTCTAAGCCTTTTCATTTTTCTTTCTTGATTTGTCATTTATTTTATAGAATATTTTGCACCCAGTAACTTTTTAACTTGCATAAGTCAAAGAATATATGTTGGAAACATATCGGGAAAACACCTTACTTATCCAACTTGTAAAGGAGAAATAACTCTTGAATCTCATGGGAAGTTTTCCTTTGGCTACTGCCTGAGCTGGATTTTTAGCAGCTGAGCAGCTTCTTGATTGCGATTGAATTCATCACGAATTGATTTGGAGATATAGATTCATTTCCAAACAAATTGTAGATTTTTTTATCCTTATACAAGCAATATTCATAGTTGTGCTTCTTTTTCTTTGAATTTGCAACATCTCATGTCAGTCAAATAGATTATTTCTAGCTGAATTCTGATGCACACAGAAATGATTTTGGATGACCTTGTCTTGTAAGTTTCTTCTCATATATCTTACTCTTGGTAGTGAGTGTGCTTTCTGTAATTTAGAAACTAGTACTATGTTTGATTAACTAAGCCCTTGTTTGTTATCAATTTCTGTTTTAGCTCAGGATAATTTCGATTTCCATGTTTCCTGCTAAAACTTGCTCCTTGCAATTGTGCTTTTATCAGCATAATATTATGTTGCAACTGTAGTACACAAGCTTCATTCTTTTAAGTATGATGATTGATGATCACCTATGCTCTTTTTTGCATGCCAGTGGTCCAAGAGAAGATGCCACTCGAATTGGCTCTGCTGGTGTTGTGAGACGTCAGGCAGTTGATATCTCTCCGCTCCGGCGGGTTAACCAGGCGATATACCTCCTCACCACTGGTGCCCGCGAAAGCGCTTTCAGGAACATAAAGACCATCGCCGAGTGCCTTGCCGATGAGTTGATCAATGCAGCTAAGGGTTCTTCCAACAGGCAAGTTGCTTGAAGATCTTTCCTAATCGTTTACTTAAAGTTTCAATTTACTCCATTCAAACCTCACATTGTGGATGTGTTCAACAGCTACGCGATCAAAAAGAAGGATGAGATCGAGCGGGTTGCCAAGGCCAACCGTTGAGCATGCGACTCGCCTGCGTCTCAGAAGTCTACATGTGCACTCAGATTTCATAGTAGGTCGATTGTGTTTGAGCTTTTAAACTTGCATTTCTTTTTAGCTAAACTTTAAAAAGAGTTTGATGCTGGAACAAGTATTTGAATCAAGCGAGTATTTCTCTTGCGTTTTTTAAATAATGTGAAATGCATTCCCTTGTGTTGTTTAATTTGAATAATTTGTGTGGCAAATTTGTGATGATTTCGTTAGTGTTAAAATCTGCTCAAGTCAAATTAAATGACAACGCTACGAAAACCGGAGAAAACTAAAAGAGGCATCTGTTTTATTTATATTGTTAAATAGGAATTTTCTTTTTAAAATTTATTAAAATAGTACTATATGTATACATTTTTTTTTTCTTTTAAACATATTCTGTGTCCCCTACAAGTTTAACCTACAAAGCAAGATGCATACTTGGCCCCATGCCGACTTTGAATTGACAAAGAGAACCCATACAGATACGTCTATTTTGCATTAAGGTAATCCACTCAATTAATTTTGAAGATGATTAATTCAATTTTATAAAAAATGTTCACCTTTCATCAGAATAATCTAAAAGACTTGTTGCTTTATAGTACGTGTTTCAGGCTTGTCTTCCCATAAAATAAAATTAATTAATTCCGCCTTGTGAGCAAGTACGTAGCACTTATTCCACCACTCGAAGCTCTCGTCAAGCTCCCTAACTAGGGTTCAACTCATTCAACCTTTTCATTCATGCTCATTAAGGGCAAATTGAGATTGTCATCGCTCACCCTTTCCCATCCATTTATGGCCCAAAGTGCACCAATCGAACGTAAAGGGAAAAAGCCATCGAATCTATGCTCCGGTAACCAAATCAAGTTAAACCGAATCTAAAATGAACTAAATCATTAAAATCATTGCTCAAACTTAGCTTGATTTATTTTATATGTACTTGACCTTAGTTTGTTTAGATGTAATCAAGCTTTAAATTAAAGTTTATTTCAAACTTTTACTTGTTTGATTGATTATTGAGTATGATAAATTAAACTTATTTATTATGTTATTAAGAATTTTATTAATGAATATGATTTGTAAACATTATTCATGAACATTAACAAGCTAAATATATGTGTTCAAACTTGTTTGTTTAGTTTAATAAGTTGTTCAAGCTTGTTTATTTAATCAATTTTATCATGGTGGTGAACACCAAACTTGTTCACAAACGTTCAATTCGTTTACAGCCATGCCTCCTCCAATGTAAACAGACCCTATATGACAAGATTAGAGAACATCATGATCAATGGGTATGATAGAAGAGAGCGAGCTTTATTACTAACCATTCCCAAAGAAATTTCATCATGCAACATAAGGAATACATTCACAAACTGCTTGCACAAGGACCAATAAAAGAAAATAAAATGTTGAGAGAGAAAATTTAAATTCTATTACAGAAAATACAAAAGATTGGCAGGGAGAAGAAAATTACCAGTGCAGCAAGTCTTGAAGAAGAAGCTCATTAACGCAAACCAGTGGACGAATGATGGCATCCTTTTTCTCACAAGTCCATGTGTCTCTTCTCTACATAAAGAACCAAGCACATCTACAAATTGCCCAACATGTTATACACCTTGTTTAAGGAATAGTCCTATTCCTTAACCTCAAAAAGGAAAAAAAAAAAAAAAATTGGAGTAATTGACATTTAAATTTACTCAATACACCTTGAAGCATGTGTTCTTGTCTATGGCTTGAAGTCGAGCCAATCTAAGCAAGCTAATCATCGACTCACTCTCGTTATATGAGAAAGAATCCACAGGAGTTATTGTCGAGATCCATATGATGAGCAAACATGCGTAAAGCTCACTGTGCACTTTTCAGCCCAACAAGTCTCTGAACAAGTTGGGGTTGTTTCCAGTTGGTGTCACACCTACCTGCCTGGCGGTTGCATCCTTGCCCAATGCATCTTGAAGATTTGGGCCCTTCTTTAGTGCCGGTGTGGGTTTTGCAGTGTGTGAACCCTTATCGGTGGAATAAATGCCTTCAGAAACCAAACCGGAGGAACTGCTGCTAGATCCGATTGGAGGTGTATCCATGTACAGCGCCGCCATAAGATCCGGTGCTTGGACACCACTAGTTGTGATAGAGTTATCAATCACTGCTGGTGCTGGAGCTGGTTCTATAAGCCCTTCCAACTCTTTGAAGGGATCAATAGTTGGAGCACTTATTGGGACTGGCTCCCCAAAATCAAGTAGATCAGGAGCAGCAGTTTTCACCTCGGAATTTCCAGGACTGACTGATCTAGCCACACCGGATTTCTCAGCATTTGCAGCACTCCCTTTGGGCATCCTCTGTCCAGATGTTGGTTTCTTCTCAGTTTTACTGGCCGAAGAACTAAAAAGCGAGGCTGCTAATCTTTGTTTTTCTGCTGAAACCTCAGGCTGTTGTCTCCTTGAATCGTACACGGTATCTCGTGACTGAGACCTAATACCATCCTGATGTGCCCCGATCCCATTTGTTGTCTTCTCTGCAGACGTAGCGCTGGATGAAGAAGATGAATATGTAGGCTTACCCCACTTCTTCTGAACACCGTCGAGGCGAAGCTTAATTCCAACATCTGCAGAAGAGGCTTCAGGGCCAGTAGGCAGCCTAGAACCCTGGTTATTTTCTCTGTAGTAACTATTCTCAGGCATTGGAACAAGATCCCTAGTTGGAGTCGAGACAGAGGCTTGAGGAATAACAGGTATAGAAGATGGCTTTGGAAGCTCATATGCTTCAAATCTAAGTGTATGGCTTGAAGCTTCTTGCTGGTATGGACTTCTAAAGTTGCTTACACCAGACATGCCTAATTGTTCGCTTTCCGGAAGGTATGGATTTGCTCCCTTCTCAATGGATTGTTGAACAAAATTATTCAAGAACGAAAGCTCCTTGTCAACCTAAAATGAAAACGCCTTGTTAGCTTATTGGAGTACCAAGGAATTAGAAACATTCGCCTTTTAACTTAAAATAGTTGCAATTGAGCCTCAAGAGCAATTTTCTGATGCTAAGAGACCATGCAAGTTTTTCAGGAAACCAGACAGCAATGTTTGGTTTGTAAAAATTTCTATAGTTATCAAGAAAAACCAATCATGTTGCCATATTTGTCCCAATTGCTTAGGGTATGGGATCATCCAGTGAACTCTAATCAAGGCAATATATTGGTACTATTCAAATCAATTATTTTTTTATTACATTATCCAACTGATATTCAATTTGGACTTGATTTCTCCTAACACCTACTCTAACAATAGATTCAACTCTTTTATGTTCTAACAATTTAGCAGTTTTGAATATTTTATACCATCGCAATTAATGTTCTTTCATTTTTATCATTCATTGTAGCTGCTCAAACACAAAAAAAGAAAATATGGAAAATGAAAATAAATGTAAAACAAACAATTTTTGTATCACCACATCTTAAATTTCTTTAAGATGAAATTATTTCTTACACAAAAGATGATTAATTATTTGAATGCACCACCCAGGCAAAACTTCATTTATTGTGATTTTTGATAGCACTCATTTTCTTGAAAAAGATTCTTACAAAACAAACTTTCAAACAAATTATTATTTATTTAAGAAGATAAAAACTAGAAACTTTTCTTTTTAAAACTAATGATTGCCTGGTGCACAAAGCTCCCACCAAGGCGGAGTCTTGGAGAAGGTTCAGACCATATTAGATCTATTGTACATAGCCTTACCTGCATTGCAAAAGGTTGTTTTTACGACTCGAATCCGTGACCATAAAGTCACACGATAATTATTTTACCATTGCGCACAGGATCTCCTTCTTTATTTTAACAAAACCTAATTTTATACAAGCACAAACAAAAGAACTCAAAACTTGAGACTATTCGGCGCTTAAGGTAAAAAGATTTCTAGAGTGACAAACAATTAAATTTTCAAGAAAAATTGCAATTGTACAATCTCTTCAATCTGTTACATCCTATAGTCATATAGTAATTAGCCTGCATCATAAGCTATTCTATCTTGCAGCTAGTAAAACCTATGTTCATATGAAAATATCCATTTTGGACAATTATAGTTTAACATCACCCTCATGGTGAAGGGAGGATTGAGCTTGATTCATGAACCCAATGAATTGCTAGATAATGCAAGTTATAATCCATGCACTTTACACAAGAAAGTCTTGATGACCAATTGATCATGACATGCACCCATGCTCTGGAAAACGCTAAGCTAATAGGTAGAGATGACATCAAAGCTTAAAATACGAGAAAACTCTATTTAAAGATTTGAGAACATCAAACATCCATAACCCAACTATAGAAGACCAAATCCAATGAGAAGATAATTTACTCATGCATGCAATGAATTGTGGCAATGCAGTTCTGAAGCTGCATAATGATTACCTCAATATCCTCACAGCTTGCATCTAGTGGCAGGACACTTCCAACTGCTTGACTATCTAAAGACAACAATGCTTGTAGTTCATAAGCACGTTGCTGTAAGTCTGTTGAATGTGATGCAGATAGTTCATCAATGAAGGACTGACACTGCAATAACAATAAAAACAATTTACTGCAGTACTAGTAAAAGTAAATAATTTAAGCAAGCAAGACCCAATTTACAATACAATGAGTAGAATGTTCAATTATAGTCTCCAAGCATATAATTGCAAATTCAAATATGAACCATCTAAAATCAATACCTCAGGCAGCATGTCCACTTTCCTTCCTGCAGCAATCTCAAATGCACAAATCTTCATAATTGCTGATATTGCATAAGCCTATCACAAATTTGAGCAAAGAAGTAATAAAATAAGCTAAGATCCTTGCTAAACAGCAGGTCTACGAATAACAAAATAAGAAGATTAATATATAACCACTAGTAGACCATGCTACCAAAACAATTTGTCACACGTATAAATATATCCATTTCGGACTTTTACATAAATAAATAACCACAGAGTAAACAGTCACTGAATCATGTATCAGATAAATGTTTCGGAAACTCTTAAGGCAACATCTGTTTCACTTGGTCCAAGAACTTTAATTAGGTGATTTGATTTGAGGTCTCTGATGATGTTCGCCTTTGGTCCCATTTGGTAGAGCAAGAGAATAACACTCCTCTTATAAAAACAGTGATTCTTAAACCTTTAATTATTCTCTGTTATATGTTTTTTCATGAATGACACATCTGAAATGTTCAAAATAAAAACTCAAAAAAATGAACTTATTATTTTTTAATTACTAGTTTAAAATTCATGGTACATAATTGTTGGCATAGGTACACAAATGGGTGATGCCACCCTCTGTGATACACATTTACTCTTTAATTATTATATACTGGCATGACTTGAGTCCCACGTCAATCATTAGTTTCACCATACCTTCATTTACGGGAATTTCCACCACTCTGATCCATTCACCTCCTTATTATTCTGCGATACTTCATTATATTTTAGCATGCAAATATAATCTTGCTGGCTTCTTGGCAGATACAATTAGACGTAAAGCAGAACTTGATAAAAATTCTCTAGGACAGTTCTTTGGATAAATCAAATAAGAAGAAAGATCACTATGAAGTTTGATGAGTATATCAAAAAACAAAACAGTAGAAAAATGGATCATTGACTACAGTGTTTGTTTTATTATTTGAATTAAGGAAAGCAAATCCTGCTGTAGGTCTCGATGATACAAATTCTCAATAGGGAATCAATAAGCCAAAAAAAATGCCAAGTGTTAATACCAAATCCGGGTAAGATGCTAACAATCTAAAAAAAAAACAGACATCAATGTTGTAGATATGTGAAAAACATTCCAGCACAAGTCTAAATTTTCCATTGTACACCAGAAATCCTTCTCTATGTCTAGGCTGAGGAATTGAAAACAATCACAAACATGATAACATATCAATACTGAAGGAAGTAAAGTTCTCTATGTCACACGCAAAAACATGATTAAGAGATTGACCTTGACAGTATCATTGCATAGATGGGCCTCAGTAACATCACATAACTTTCCAATTATATAAGAAACAGCGTATTTCCCATCTGCAGTTCCATACTCTCCAATAACCCAGCATATGACCTGATCTTAAATACATTCTTTAAGTGCATTATAAAGACACATAGAATAGGTAACCAAATGAATATCAACAAAAAAAAGTAAAATATAAAGAGAAATACACAAGACCTGCAAAAATAAAGATGGGAGCTTTGGCTCCCCAAGAATGCGCAAGTAAGAATCCACCTGCACAGAAGAAATAGATGTTACAGCTATTCAATAGGGAATAAAAAGATGAAAATACAACAGATAATCAAGAGAGACAATGACTTCATGCAGAATCTCTAGTTTTCTATTATTCAAAAGAACTGAGCTGACTAACTTGTCCAGTAAAAAAAGGACAAGCTTTTGGTGAAAATAAGTATGAGAAACTTTTTATTTCAGAGTTTGCAAAATATAGTTATTTGTCCCAGCAACTATTATTTTTAGCACCGGTGTCAAATAAAACAAGCAAATATTAACTGTGTCTACTTGGAGATGTGAAGCCTGATCGTACAATGCAATTTCATAGGCCACGTGGAGGAATGGGAATCAAACTCACTGAACTTGCCAAGGGTGCAAGGGTGGCAGCCCTGCAAGGGTGGAAGCCCTGCAAGGGCTATAGGAGTAAAATCAGAAAACTCCAACTTCAGCTGACCCAACCTAGTGGCATGATACTTGATGACCCTACCGCATGTTCTGCCAGTTCTACCAATTTTGTATGATGAACAACTTACCCTAACTTGTGCCAGCCAATGGTACTATTTTGAACACCTGACTGCATAGGAATCCAAGCAATCTGGTGTTCCTAACCCATCTTCTAGAATTTTTGAATCAGTCTTTTATATGACATATCGATGATAATTATGTGATCCACCTATTACGATATTCGGTATGCGGGTAAATCATATATAAAAGAAAGGATAAAATCATCTATTATTCTGTACTAGAGGTGTAATGTGATGCATATTTGATGATAACATCATAAGAATCTTCCCTTACGGCTATGGACATAATAAGGTTGTGAACCATACAAAGCATTTCTTACTTAATCTTGTTTTTTTACAACATTTTTAATCTTCTCTTACTTGTATGCTTCTTATTTTCACATTGTAAAGGAGATTGTCACGTTCTAATAACTGGTAACAGAGAAGTATGCAGTATAGGTACTGGTATTAAAGTAATACTGTGATTCTAACACAACATAATCTACAAAGTGAGACATTAAATTCCAGATGACAAATGCATAGGCATTCAAATCTACCCAATAAGTGAAAAATCTAACATCCACAAACTTACTGCAGAGGATCTGAGCTGACTGTCAGCGCCTTCATTATCCTCTCCAAATCCTTCAGAAATTAGCCGCATCAAATTATGTGCCACTCTAACATTTACAAGATCCCCTGCATGCTCAAAGACCTTATTCATGGTCTGGAGAGTAAATTAGTCAGAGACAATGCTGTGAAAAGTTTCAAAGGTTGGTACAAAGCAATAAGATTTAAACAACATGGAGTATTACTTGGATAAACCATTGGTTGCTTGGTGCAAATTGTTCAGCAAGCGCCACACAGCGTGATGCAATCTCTGTTTTGTAGTGATTATCATTGATACTTATCATATAATCAATCATACGGTCAACTATTACTTCAACATTCGAGGACTTTGTCATTTTATAGAGTAATTCAAATGTCTTGCGCTTTAAGGTGTCGTCAGGGTCCTGTAGAAACAAATCCATGAAAATTGATTCAGTAAATTACATTGTTCATATATTAGTGTTTGCAAACGCTGGGTAGATAAATAATTTGCACTGATACATAAATGAGTTTGCAACATTAATGTTAATGTAAGCTTGATTGTACACAAAACCAAATAACATTTGTATCGATCCATTAGAAGGAGATGATCGATAAACTTTCTGTGTACTGGATTTCTTGTATGGCAGATTGATACATTTGATGTGTTGGAAGTTTAGGGTGCATATTGATCTGGAGTTTTCTTGTGTGCTAGTTATTTGCTTTAGAGGCTGTGAAGTTAAAAATCGTTGATTGTTGAGTTGCTATTTAGTACTTGATAATGTAATTGATAGGTGAAACTATATCTGCTTATCTGGTGCTTTGTAGCTGATTGGTGTGGCTGGAAGTTGCTGAATGATACTAGCTTGATACCAGAGAGCTTCTGCTATGACTGGACTGATATTCATGGCTCTTTGAGAGGGTAGTTGCTGGTTTGGTATAGCCTATATGGTGGCTTCTTTTAGATGATGTTAGTTCCTTGAGGGGATGCTGGCGGTACCTCATGCTGGTTGGGTTGCTGAAGTTTGTCAATTTCTACGTTTGGCATGAAAATTCTGGAAGCAGTTATGATTTATATAAACTGAGTATTAGATCATGTTAAAAGTCTTGACAGGTCTTTTTCTCTGCTACTTGTTTACTTGAACCTGCTTATTGGTAACTGTGTTGGAATTGGAGGTTTATAGAGAGAGTTGTGTGTTGAGTGGGCTATACAGTCTACAAGTTTTCCTCTGATTGAATACAAGTTCACTTGCATTTATGCCAAAAAAAAAGGAGATGATTACTTATCGTGCACAAAATAGAATAATCATTCCAGAAGACGATGATTAATTATCCTACAGGAGACAGAATAATCACTAGTATCAATCCACCAGAAGGGGATGATTAATTATCCAGCAGATATAAATTGACCCACACCAGGTGCAGTAGGCTTGATCTCTGCCTGAGATGAATGCTAGATTAAGAAAATGATAGATTGCTAGAAAATGACCAAATTGATGTAACAAGTTTATTGTTACGAGTGAAGCAGTGTACATCTAGGTTTACCATATAGCTTGATGCTTAAGGTTGCACTAGTGCGTTATCACCTTTTTCACTAATTAATAAGTAGGATTTACTCTTGTCACAATTGTGAGCAAAGACCAAGTCAATTGATTACAGAGTTAGAAATTATTATTATGATTAACACATACAATATTTTATAAAAAAACTCATGAGATGAAATTATCAGTATTTCTATTAAGAATATTTTTTATAGTATCCATCACCTCTAAGCAATCAATTACAGCAAGTTGGTGTTCTTCAGCAATATCTGGATTTATTTTTATAAGTCTTCCAAGAGAATCAATGCCCATGTATTTGAGATTATGACTATCACTCTGCACAACAAAAGTAGCATCATGAGATATATCTAAATATATCATCAACCAAAAATGAAAATTGAGCATGCCTTCAGAAACTTGGAAGTGGCTTCAATAGCAGAATCCATCAATTTAGCATTTGGGTAGATGGATGAGACACAGCATATACATTCATACAGCACAGCATTCCCAATGTTGCTTGATGTTTCACATTTCCTGAATATGTCACTAAGGACATTATAAATGTGGCCACTTGCCTGCTTATCACCACTACCAAGCAATGCAAGAATCTTTAGCAGTTTTATCTGCATGAGAAGATATGATGCTATCAAAACTAAGCTGGAAAAAATATAAATTCAGTCAGAGATAAAGTATTCCATGTAGCAGAGTACCTGAATAAATGGAGCAGGCATTTGATGATAATCGTATGTCTTTGGAAGCTTTCTTTCAGCTACTTGCTTAAGGACGCTAACAAAGCTGGTGACAAGATCCTTGTATGAATTTACATCTTCAGTAATGAAATCAAAAAGAGGATAAAGTGATGCACCCATCACTCCAGGATCATTATCACACAGTTTCTGCAACAGAGATAAAAAGCAATGTGTCAACTCCCAGAAAATCAAGGTTTATAAGATACAATAAGAGCACTTAAAAAACAAAGAAAAAATGTATTTTTCTTGATTATGAAAATAGCATATACTTTTTAATAAAATAGTGCCATATCACAGTAGAAACCAAACAAAAACTCACAAGTTTTATAAATGAATTAACATAACTCAAGTTGTTGATTGCTCAACCATAATAAAATCAAGTAGCAACTTTAGATTTAAACCTGATTAATTTCTCTTCTCCAATACCAATATTTCATTTCTTCAATTGGTATATAAACAAGGGTAGGATTTATCCAACTGGCATGATCAAGGACAGGATAAATTGTTTTCTTTGTATTTCCAAATTAATCAAGATGCTTAAGAAAATAAAGTGTGGTTAATTGCAAATCAGAGCAACATAGCGCGCACACACCAACAATATAGATCTCAACTAGAATGTTTACTCATTCTGGAATTTATTCTTTTTTTCCTGAAGCAAGTGAAGAGACTATTGAATAGAGTATAACCCAATAACAGTCATGATAAACAAAAGAAATGCAAACTCAAGATGTTTTAAAATGGACATACTGGTTGAATTGAAGCAAATAGATGAAGGTTGTTAAATAAATGGTTAATAATCTTTAAAGGATCTTGTGATAAATTTTCAAAAAAAAAAAAAAAAAAAAAAAAAATTGCTTTGTTAGTGTCCCTCCTATCTACGATATTCCTTTTTGAGATATATAATGAAAGGTAAAAGTCCAATTATGTTATTCCATTTCAGATTACATATGGCTGAAGTTGCTGATGCGATCATGACTAATATCATTTAGTGAGTAAACTATAATGGTGTTACATACATGTAATCATTGAGCATAAGGGAGTACTGTATGAAATCAGAGAAAACCTACAGTGCCATTCTTTTGCACACAGGAATTGAATGTTATATGAAACATGCAGACAGAAAGGATCTGGAAGTGCGAAAGAAGTTACCTTTCTGAAGTTGGAAACGAGGTGGGACACGGAGGAGGGTGAGCGCTGGTAGAAGCGATGGAGTGCCATCACGGCCTTCTTGCGGACGGCCTCCTTTGGATGAGCAAGGAGGTCGACGACCTGAGGAAGAACAGCAGGGATAGTTTCCTCGTTGATGAGCTTACAGGCGGCAGTGAGGGCGGCGCAGACGACCAGATAGTTATCGGAGCGGAGGTCTTTCTGGATGGTATTGATGATTAGGATGATGAGGTCATGATCGTCGCTGAGAAAGAGCGTGACGGCGAGGTAGCCGGTACGCTTGAGAGCGAGTGAGTCGTCGTGGGTCATCTTAACGGCGTGGATGTAGCCAAAGGAGGCGTCATGGCCGAGCATCTCGGCGTAGACGAGGCGAATAATATAGTCCTTCATCCTGCGTCGTGGGACGTCGGGCTCGGCGATCCGGCGTCGAAGGGACTCAATCTCCAGTAGAATGATGCGGTCCTCCTCCGCCTTGGAGCGCGCCTCCCCGATCGACTTCACCAGGTCCAGGAACTCCTTGGACTGGCCGGCCCATGCACCGCCCTGGGATCCCATCGCCAATTCCCGTCCGATCGTCTTCAGCTGCTCCATCCGCGCTTACAGATTTGCTACTTTGACCTGGCCCCAAATCCACCAGATTCAGCTTGCCTAAACCCTACGACGGATCTCCCCCGTGATGGGTCGAAATGCCCTGCCCGCGCGAATTGCTCCCGATTCCAAGCTGGTCGGGAAGATTCAGCGCGTCGAAGGCGTAACAGGATGATAAACTCGGATCGAATCGGAAAGGGTGGGGAGAATCGAGATGGAGATCGAGGTTGAGATCTAGAAGACGAACGGAGAGAACGTGAATTTTTGTTTGTTTTTCTTCTGTCTTTTCTTCTCTCACAAAGATTTGACAGATTTCACTTCTAAGTCCTCTAATTTTATCGTTTCGGAATAGTACATTTAAAATCAATAGAAAAACCTCTAAAGTTTCCAAATTATAAGTGATGCGGTAAGGTCGGAAGGGTTACATGGAGCTTAGGTACAGTCAACAGGAGCAGCCAATACATCAGGCAGGCAGCCTAGCATACAGTGTTGACCTAGCGGCGTAAGTCCGCCCGACCGGTTTCGCTACCCGTCCGGTCGACCAACATACCAGTCCTCCCTTAGGAGGTAACGGAAGAGATCAAAACAAGCAGCCCGCCTGGTTAGTATCCCACCCCGCCAGCCAGCATACCGGTCCTTCCTGAGGAAGCAACGGAAGAGATCAAAGCAAGCAACCCGCCTGGTCAGTATCCCGCCCCGCCGGCCAGCATACCGGTCCTCCCTTAGGAGGCAACGGAAGAGATCAGAGCAAGTAGCCCGCCTGATCAATATCCCACCCCGCCAGCCAGCATATCGGTCCTCCCTGAGGCGACGGACGACCTGAAGCTCCGCTCAGACGAGCTGCTTAACGAAAGAGCAGTCCACCTACTCCTTTGATGCATAGCTAGTCAACGCCCAGGGTATCAGAAGCGCAGGCGACACACTGTAAGGTAGGGGCAAGTGAAGCTTCCACTCTGGACAGCCATCTAGGAATGTCATGTCTTCCCTGACAACCGTACAGCAGTGGCACGTCTAGTTATGGTAAGGTGTCAGTGTCAGAGACGGTTGTCTTTTGTGGGTAGCACATCGATATGCGTGCCAAGGGGCAAACCTCCATAATAAATAAGAGTTTGGTCTCAGACGCAAGTATGTGCACCTACGCTTTTACTGTTCATCCACTGCATTCATTCTCTTGTAATCCACCACTGACTTGAGCGTCGGAGTAACAGACCAGGGAACCCCTTCCCTGGCCCGATCTCTAACGTATGTTGGAATATGCACGAGTGCTTGCAAGCACCGGAAAAACGAAGCACCACATGTGATCCATCTCAGTACTATATTTTTTAGTTTCATTTGTCCGATTTTAGATCAGATCAATCACCAACAAAGAGAAGACAAGAGAAGAAAATTTATCATTTTTTATCCTTTTTTTTTAATGGTGAAATGATACATATGTAAATATATACAAAAAATGAATATCTAGATGAACTTGAAATTCCCAGAGCGTCATAGAAATAAAGGTAAACTTCAAGGTTCAAAATGCAAATTTCAGAAAATCTTTATAATCAAATGAACTTTTAGGGGGGCAAGTGAAGTTTTCGTTAAGTTTTAGCCGGTCTAATCGAGTCCGGTCCGGCTGGGACCGCAGAAAGCAACGTTACACCCTTTCGCTGCGGTTTAACCAATACCGTACACGTGTGCTCAACCTCAATTGTCTTTTCCTTCTAAATAAACAAAAACAAATTCGCGATTCGACGATGGACGAGCGCGGCTCGGTAAAGGGATCATCTCTCTTCTATCCTGTGTTTACTTCGACTGATGGGCACTCAAGTCTCCATAGATGAACTCTTTTCTAATTGCTTATGAAGTAGTGGCACAAAACCAATGGAAAGTTGGATCATAAATGTAGCTCGATCTAATCCGAAATTCATCGAGATCAAACCGCAGACGAAGCATTGCTTGCGATTGTCTGCAAAAATAGAGCCTTCACTTTCGAATCGCTAGAAAACCGCCCTAGAACAGCCGTAGTAGCTGTGTTGCTCCCTACTTTCTCGATCCCTCTCGATATCATGCAGTTATGGTGAGCTTCAACTACGACCATTGCTCCGCCATTTAAGTTAGAATACACTGCTTCTGCTATCTGTCTGGTTAACCTCTCTTGCACTTGCAGTTTGCGGCTAAAGAAATGAACCATTGATCTCAGAGCTGACTGATCGGTAGGAATAGTTTCTCGTTTGATCAAGTATCCAATGTGCACCACGCCGTGAAACGGTAAGAGGTGGTGCTCGCAAAGTGAGAAGAAAGGAATGTTTAGCGCCGTCCGTAGCATCTCATTTGCACCGTCAACATTTCCTTCTTTCGCACCACAATCCAAGTCGCGGTTAGAGCTCTTAAAA
>JBAMIE010171668.1:0-15051 GCA_037177295.1 Kaempferia parviflora | reverse complement strand
TTGTTTGACAAACATGCCCTATCATTTCCTTTCTTACACAGTTTAGGAAACTGTTTCTCGTGATATACTCTCTATGAAACTCTCCTTTTGAAAAATGTTGTAGACAGTTGCTTTCTTTGTAAAAGGAGTTGGAGTTGACAATGGTTTCAAGTTTGGATACATGGGTAACTAGCTGTTACCTGGATGGCTTCAGACTAATATTTAGTTTGGATGTGAATTTATATGTAATAATTGGGTGAATTGTGTAAGAGTTTAGACCATATTATCGGTGCAGCATCTTAAGATTGGTCAGAGAGAGTTCAAAGGTAGTCTTGAAGGTTCGGTATTACATGCATTGCCTGTTGTGTGCTTTTCCTGTGTTAACTCTGCACATGCTACTCTGGCCATTGCTGCATAGAAGCAACAAAGACACAGAAAACCTGATGCTTGAAATCCAGTACTTCACTGATCCATTATACACAAAAAGTGTTTTCTATTTCAGAAGCTATTTTAATTTGTATGACAAAGAATCAGCATTTCCTCTCCTTCCAATTGATTATTGCTATGTTTCCTAGTGCATGTTATCACTAAACTCTGAAAACAAACATTTCTGGTAAATTTGCTTGACAAGAATAGTTATCTCATGTGATCGAGATCCTCGCTTGCAAGTTCACGATCTTCATTTTTGTTGTGAGAAATGATAGTGTTCATATCCTCCAAAACTGGCTATGCATTATGTTTTGAAAAATGCTGGTGATAATACAACTGCACATGAATAGACTGAACCAATCTAAGGTTTTGAACTTGAAAAATAATCCTACCTGTGTTTTCTGTATTCTAAATTCACCAGCATTAGATATACCTATTATATATATTACATTAAAGATAATTAGTTTAATTCAGGAGAAGATTCGATTCAATATAACACCTACTTGTTTATACATATGCTTACATCTTTGACATATTAACTAGATCTCAGTTTGGGTTTACTTCATGCCTTTATCAGTACCTTGTTTGTCAGAGTTCTTTGCCGGTTCTCCTTTGATTTTGTGGTTTTAGAAACTTGTTACCATCTTGTTCATATAAAATCTCATGTCACTTGGACATCTTTCTGCTGTCTTAGAAAACTATACCAGGAAGATGTTTCAGATGTTAAATTCTGCATATTCAACAATCAGTGTCGCCGATGTAGCTCACTTTTTGGGAATGAGTGAGGACCGCGCCATAGATTGTACGTAAAGTGACTGTTGTTTTCAACGTAGATGATAATTTAAAATTTTTGTTGGTGATTAACTGAGCCTTTTCGAATGTGTGTTTGTTTGTTGGCGCAGATGCCTTGCAGCACGGGTGGAAATTGGATTCATCTTGTAAGATGGTGATCGTGAAGAAGCCAAAGACGGTCACCGAGCGTAAGTTGGATCCGAGCAAATTACAGCGTCTGACGGAATACGTTTTCCATTTAGAGCACTAGAATCCTTTTCATTTTTCCTTCTAGCTTGCTTTCGGTACGTAAGAATCATTTCAGTTAAGATATTAAAACTCCGGCTAGATTGGACCGGTCTAACCGGGAAAACTGGATTTGTCGTCATGGTCAGATTCGGTTCTTCAATCGGATTGAAAGTGCAAATGACCTGGGTAAAAACATGACGACGAGTTAAACTAAAGAATCCTTCTTTAATCACATCTTGTTTGTATGCTAAACCAATTGCTTAGTCTTAAACCCTAAACTTATCAATTGGCTTGTAAATAACACAACACAATCAATGTGTTGAACTATTATGTCTAGTCTATGACATCACTAATCCTTGTTATTTAATTACAATTAAGATCTCATCTCAATGTGATTGTCTAGCTAATTACACTTTTAAGTAGTAGCTCGCATGGATTTAGTAATAAAATTCGATAAGAATTTTGACCCCTTTATTAAAGGGGTCGCGGGGTCATGATATGTGTATCAATGCAGGGTCGCGAATCTAACTATCAATGCTATTACTCTATTAAACTGAAACATCTACTATAATTAAATTATAATGCCTACTGTATCTACTAGGGCACTCTAGGTGTCTTATAATCCTATTAATCTTGGATAGATGGTCCAGTTTCATATTTCGCCCATCAAGTAGAGAGGTGGTTTTTGACGTGGCATCCCAGCGTCACTAGTTGTTCAAACACTATCTTATCTATGTGTCATTTATTGATAGTTGATCATAGTAATTTTAACCGATCGATCTAGTTCTTCACTTCATATCTCTTCCTCACGTATTGCCTAGCCATGGAAGACGAAGCTACTCATAGAAAATCATATAAAGGTGCCCTACATCCACCCACAAGACAGCCTTGGAATTCATCAGTCATAACGAGAACTAATGACTTTTGTTTGAAGGATGTACATAAAATTTACTCGTTAAGCAAAACTATCTACCTCTGAGATTGAGTGCAGTCTAAAGATCTATGTTATCATTTAAAAAAAAAAGTAATGTCCTTGTGACTTTCTTGGGATTGAGATTGGTTCCAAAAGTTAGGGTTTCTTCAACTTTCTTGGGATTGCCCATTCTCTTTTAGGCTCCCTTCAACAGCTGCAACAAGATCAAAGAAAAAGAAAGGAGTAATGATATGAATGTAGCTATTCTCCATTGGAATGAAGTGTCTTTAATTCAAATTCATTGCTATTAATGGTGAAGAAAGGAAATTTAGTTCTTTTGCGAGTAAACAAATTTTTTTTTTTTTATTGAGCTCCACACACTAGGCATATAGTCTTGATATAAAGGTAGAAGGGGTCGGCTGTTTAATCCTTTTTGACTAAGAGGCAAGTAGTTAAGGTATCCTCGTAAACTCATCGGCTCATCAATTACTCATCATCGTCATCATCATCAAATATTTTATTTTTCTACCTATTATACCTTTTCTATTGGTATCATACTTTGCTACAATAGTGTGCACTTTATCGTATAGGTTTGATATACAAGTAGGGAAAAAACTTCCATAGAGTATATTTTCATTTTTGAAATGCAAATGAAATGTCAAACTCATTTTAATGCTAAGTAAAATTAACTTTTTAAAACTAATTTAGATGTTAACATTTTATACTTAGTGTTTGGGAATTATTAATGGGATGGAGTAGGAGAAAAGATAAAGGACTATCAACTTTTTAGGGTTCATAAAAACTTTAATTAGGGTTTTAAAAGATTGATGCTTATCTTTATGCTTCATCACTAATCTTTTGACCCGCATCTTTTTTATCTTAACAAAAAAAGATGATGATTCTTTTCTCAATTGCATCACTAAGCATTTTATAAAAGTAGTGTACATGTTCTTAATAATTTTTGAAGTTAGATTAGGGTTGATAATTGTTGTTTAACTCAAATGGTTTAATCGTAGAAGCGAGAAATTTAGGAAGTGTTATAGAGAGACTCGACACTCATATGGATTGATTCATGATGTTACGAGTGTGTTAGGTTCGTTCAAACCCTAATAAGTCATTGGAGATCTTGATCATAGTAAAGGCAACACTAAACCGATTTACAAGTGTTTCCTCGCATCAAGCATCAACATCTAGTTACTAAATCTCGCTAAAGGATTCAAAGAAGAAGTTAAACTTGGGAAAAACAAAGGGGGAAAAAAAAATCCTTCCCTCTCTACCACATCCATTATGAGTCTTGATGAAGAAACTCGAAGAAGAACATCCCATCCGCCAACTCAAGAAGCCCAACCGCATCGTATGAACCATTATCTCTCACATCATCATCGCACACAGTTGTTGAAAGATTCAAATCCAAAGAAAGATGGATGTTTACTTCCTTCTCGTGCTCATTGCTCTCCCAAGTGTTTGGTTTAGTCGAAGAACAGCTCATTAGAATGATAATTGCATCACTTAGACTCGCTTCAGCACCGTAACAGCTCCTCACTTTCCCTCCCTCCATTGCATTCTTGAAACCAACTCGGGTTTGGTGGTCTAGTTCGTTGATATCTTCGATCAAGATAACACGGTGGGGATCTTCGTTGACGGCTTGAAATAATCTCTCGAGACAACTATCACTCATCTCAATTCTAGACCTTTTCTTGCAAGGAGAATGATCATCACCAATGTCAAATAGTCTAGATTTGTCGAGGCTAATTGAGATGAGGTTACTTTGTGAACCAAATACTAGGCTTGCGAGTACTCTAGCTATTCTTCTTTTACTTTCAGTATCTTCACCTTCAAAGAACAACCATGTTGACGACTTCCATCTTCTTTTGATCATCCCGGATCTGCTTTGAAGAACGGCGGTAGCTATCTCCGTGACAGTTTCTTGTCGCGACGGGAAATCCCTCTCCAACGCATCACAAAGTATCTTCAAATTCTCCGCGTTAAGCTCCCGAAACTTTGGAATGTACTCTACATCCATGGTGCTGCTTGAGGTGCACGAGTTCGGGTTCGATGACTTATCCAATGCTGAAACGGTTGATAACTGCCAATGTCGTTGGTTCAGGCCCAAGCTCAGGGGGAGCTGGTCGAAGGATGAGATCGACGACAATGAATCTTCATCGCACGGAGAAGCTGAACCGAACCTGTAATGTTGGTGCCAAGAAGAAGAAGAAGGTAGAGCTTCTGCTTCACAATTGAAATCTGAGACACTGAAGAAAACAAAAGAAGAAAAGATCAACAAAAGGAACATGAACAGGAAAAAAAAATCTCATCTTTTTCTGAAATAATGGATGATCTTGTTAGTTGTTACCTATCGAAATTGAGACTTAGTTGGAAGCTGATGGCAGGAATGGTGAGAGGTTGAAGACGAAGAAGAGCTTCGAGAGAAGGGCACTCGACTTTGCAGCTCATGTAAGCTTTATATGTTGCAATCGCCATGAGACAAACTCTGTTAGAGATGAAGCTTCTAATCTCCATGATCAGTTGCTCCACTGCATCTCCATTAATGGCTCTGTTTTCAGCAATGGATTGGAGGTCGCCCAGGTACAGGACAAGCATTGTTCCATGGGTGGAATCTCTGAAGATGCGTCTCAGATCGGCGATTTTCTCATCAAAATTTGATCTTGGCGTGTTCTTGGAGGAGGTGAGTGGTGGAAGCGTGATGATCTGAGCGTTCTTGAGAGGCTCTGGCACATCGCTGTTTCCGGCGGTTTGTAGTCTGTGAATCACAGCTCTGGCGACGGCGTCAATGGCGTCGAGGGACTCTCCGACTAGGACAAGGTTCTTCCTTTGCTTGCTTGTTAGAGCTTCCATGACTCTGAGTTCGTCGGAGAGGTTTGATTTGGGTGGCGGATTTGGTCTGGATTCGATGCTCGATTGCTCGAGGTTGAGCTTGACCTGGGCGCTGCAGAAGCCGGCCTCGCGCATGACGCGGCTGACGCTGGGGTCGTCGAGGATGGAGACGGCGAGGTGGTCGAGCTCGATCTTGACGGGGAGGAGCGGCGGCGGAGTGGAGGAGGAGGGGGAGGTGTCGGTGGCGACGCCGCGGCGGTGGTGGGATTGGGCGCGCTTGAAGGCGGCGACGAGGGAGTTGGAGAGGGAGGGGAGGGGGCGGTGGTGGGAGGAGTAGGCGGCGGGGAGGCGGTTGAGGGCGACGTTGAGGCAGAGGTCGAGGGCGTTGCAGCGGAGGGGGTGCGAGTGGTGGGACAGGAGGCAGGCGGCGCGGAAGGAGCCGCCGGAGGTGAGCATGGTGGAGGCGACGTGGAGTGGCGTCACCTGGGCGTGGCCGCGCCGCCTGGCTAGAGCAACTGCCTGTCCGACCACCGCGGCGGCCGCCGGCGTGAGGCCGTGCCGTAGAATGGAACCGCCCGTTCTCATGGCTGCTACTCCCCTGCTTCTTCTCCGTGTATATAGACTTAACGGGGGAGAGAGGTCGTGGCCTAAGTTGTGGTTTAATAAATTTAAGGACAAAGTTTTCATTTTGCACCCTATAAATAATTTTTTCTTCTAGTTTCCAAGTGTGCTTTAGGGGTGATAAATTTCTCCGAATCTGATAAACAAATTTAATATCTAATCTAAATGGAGGAGGATATAAAAGAATTTTTTTTTTTAAATCCGATTGAATAATCGGGTATAAGAATTTTTGAGTTTGGATATGAAGGCGAATATAATAGAATCCTATTTATATCCGAACCAAATATATAGAGTTGATATTATTTTATCATTTCTTCTATGATGTTTAGTTTGTTAATCTTAAGCTGTATTTTGTTTTCTTAATGTTTTCATAAGAATTTGGTAAATATCCATAACTTCAAAATAATTCAAAATAAAAAAAAAGTGCAATGGTAGGTAGTTATAAAATATTTGGGTAGGATATGAATATTTGATTTTTTGACGGATATAAGGATAAAGATAAAGTTAAATATCCGATGAGAATATGTATTAGAATGAATGAAACGGAGGATATGAAATTCGATTTAAATCCGACCCACATCTATGTTTGCTAATTAGAATAAAATAAATTGGTGTCATTTTACCTTGAAGTCCTAGCATTACTACATTTTAACAGAATGGATGGTTAGAGGAAATTTGCATTTTTCTCATTGTAGTTTTCCTTATTCTTCAAATGTTCCTAGTTCCGGAATTAACATAGGCATGACTCCAAAGTAGTGGATTAAGTGTAGATGGATGTTGGATTGTGCTTTTCTTGTGTTGGAGGTTAAATGGGCACCTAAAGTTGATTTTGCAAATGAAAAAGTGCAAGTCTATGCCCTACAACTCAAATTCCAAGGGAAAAGTTTCAAAAGTGGAAAGCATCCCTAAAATTCTCATGTCATTAAGCAAGTAGCAAAAGGATTTCAAGAGTGCAATGAAGAGAATAAACACATGAGAGAAGCCATTAGTTATGTGTTTGAGTATTTTGTTGATGCAACAAATACTTATGTTAATAATTCATAGGGTTTTGACTGGTCTCACAGGGGTGCAACTTTGATCTAAAGCAGAGGGAGAAAAGAAAAAGTGCACAGCATCTAAGAGATGTTTCATTTCTCAATCATTTTGGAAGATTAGATCATGTATGATGATATCATATACCTGCATAAAGAACATGCAGGTGGTTAACAATTGCTAAAGAAAAAAGATTAGCATCCTTTAATTCAGTTTAAGTTATCAGTTTCAATTTTATACCAAGTTTATTTAGACAGATGAGTGGTAGTCTTAGTCTACAGTAAACTCTATTTTGAAGCTTCTTGGACAATCATTTACTTTTCGAAATATATAAATTGGATGGTGTGATCAGAAGATCTCCATCCTATATTGAACTAAGGAAATTGAACCAAGGTATCCAATTGAACAGATAAGAATATCTACAAAAAAAAATTATAAATAAATTAAACCTCTTGGAAAAATTCGATTTGGTATGGTTTTTGAAAACATTCCTTGTTAAAAATCCATAACTTGCCTTTCTTTCAAAGGTGGTCAGTCTCAACCCTGTTCTGGTTCCCAGTCAAAAAAGCTTGGTCTAACAGCATGCTGCAAAAGACAAGACAGAAATAAAAACTTCTCGAATTATTTGCTGGAACAAAACAAACTAAGAATAGAGGCAAAAACAGACATGCTATAAAGGAAAAGAAAAGAAACAAATATAATATATATATATATATATATATATATATATAATATGGATAAAGTTGTGCAATCCTTTCTTCATTCCTGAGTGAGAACAACAACAGTTTGAACGAAGAGCAAGGCAGTTGATAAAGTTTGAGAGTAAGAAAAAAGAAAAGACAGAAAGATGTGTAACATGATCACTCACTCTACCTTTGCTTTTTGGATGAGGTGGTGCTCTTATTTTGAGGGGAACAGCAAGAACAAAGCAAACCAAAGCATTTAGTCCTCATTTTGATGTTGCTGTCTTTGCAGTCTTGGATCTTGTGCAGCAAAGCATTTTGGTTGGCCATCAAAGACCTAGCAATAGCATAGTAACTAGAGATGGTGTTTGTTAGATTTAAGATTGTTATGAGTTTTGTTTGGTTAGTGAAAATTTTTTATTTTTAGTTTGCTTGGTTTATATTCTTTGTTAATGGTCATGCAGTGTATTTGATTAGGAAAGTAAAATTGAGACATAATTAGTTTTATCTCATTATTCTTCGTTAATGGTCATTACTCTATTTCAAAGTCTAAAGAATACATGAAGAGAACTAGAGCAGTTGAGAGTGAAAAGTAGAGTGAGTAAATGAATTATCGTTTGCTATTAAATTATATTGTAGGCGTTACTATATTGTATTTTAGGTGCCATTAAATTAGGAAAAAAAATTAAGATTCACACATAAATGCACTTCAAAATTGTGTATAAACAAAATGACACGGTTCATATAGTCATATATGAAGAGGACCTCATGCCAATCCTTTCAAAGTTGGTGCTCCTACCATTGTCCCTTCTTTTGGCTCATGGATTCATTTGCCTTCCTCCATCCATTGCTGTTGATGCTTCCAAAAAACCGTTTCTGGAAGAGCACGATTTCTAAGTCTCCAATACTTTCTTTTCTTATTTGCTCAATTTGCAAGATGAACAAAATTTGATGAATACATTTTCTTATGATTAATTGTATTGCAAAAGATATTTGGAAAGACACATTAGGAGGATTAATTGTACTATTAATTGAAAATTTTCACAGCACCTAGTTGAATAGGTCCATTTTTTAAAACATCAAATGGTTAACAAATGCAATTTTACCTAGTCAAATAAAAATGGAGAAATAATAAGTTAAAATTGAAGGAAAATAAAAAAATGAAAAACTAAGTTAGCTCGGTCCTAGAGTAAGATTCTGACCCTCACCCAAGTTGATCAGTGTTTTGTGTGTGTGTGTGTGTGTGTGTGTGTGTGAGAGAGAGAGAGAGAGAGAGAGAGAGAGAGAGACTTTGATTTTTTTTTTTTTGTAAGATCTGAATAGGGTGGTTGGCTCTATTTAAATAGAGGAATTGTCCCTCGACTAGTCAAAGCCTGAGAAACTAAGGTTCAACTAGTTAGTTCAGGATAAGCTAAGACTACACAGGTCGATCATGTTCAGAACTGAATAAGGTGTATCAAAGGTAACCAAGTTATCTAATGGAGAATAAAATAATTTCAATAAAATTATTGATGTGTTTTATATTCGTGGTCCTTTATGGAATGTGACAAAAGGAGTGGAAGTCGGTTTGCGTTGAGTTGGTTCTTGAAAATACAAAAGAGACTTGACCAAACCTGGAAAACAGACACACATTACACCAATTGATTCCAATCCCTTGGAATAAACATATTTGTATTGGTTTGCAAGAAGGTATATCTAAATTTCCTTATGTTTCCCTACAAAGTTATCAAACTCAATTAAGAAAAAGCATCAGCATGAAATAAACAGCAACAGATGGTTGAATGATTGGACCAGACATGCAATTAGAAGAAAAAGGAAATCAGTGGTAGCACATAACAGATATAGTATCATGCTGATGTGAATCAATAGTTGGATGTAAGTACTTACCACACCTACAATCTCTCTGTCTTCAAGTTCTCAAACTCTACATGTAGCAGTCAATCAGATGGTTACTGAAAGCAGTCATCCCTGCAAATGGAAAGCATCACAATGGACCCTGATCAACCTCAAAATCAATTCCTTTTTAAATATCAACATCATGCTCATTTCATATTTAAAGTTCAGAAAAGGGAAGCCAATTAATCAAGCAGTGATAGAAAATTTGGTTCACCTACTTCTTCCAATCAGGACAGGGAAATAGTTACAATAGTAGAAATTTGACCAACAACTAGACCAGATAACCAGTTTCACAATTAGGTTAATCCACATTGCTTGCTTTACCTATTCCATCATTGATCTCTACACAAATATGCTGGTCGAATGAGGTTGTCTATTGGAATTTGGGAAACAACCGTGGAACATAAAGAAGAACATTAACCATAGAAGGAAAATTAGAACATCGCTAATCAGTTGAGATATGGACAAAACACAAAAATCACTATCCAAGATTGCCGCTTGACAGCAGAGCAGTGAGAGTTATGCATTACACAGTACGAAGGTTGCATCAGTTTCAAATCCCATTCTCTTCTGAATAGATTATGCTGAGCAGATCGACAAGGGCGATCTCAGACATCAACAAAATGAGATCTTTGAAACTATAGAACACCAAAACAATGCAATCAGATTCGAATCCCATCTGAAAAAGCAAGAAAGGACACGAAGAAAGATCTTCGAGGTGGAATGGGCGGCGCAAGGACGGAAGGCCAAGCTCCTGGGAAGGGCAGGGGATTCGCCGAGGGAGGTGAAGAAGACTTGGTCTCGTGGGGCCAACATCATTTCTGGTGGGCTCCATCAAATGCAGTCTGTTCCCAGATCGGGTACAAAATGAGGGCTGTGAAATGGGTGCGTTCTTCAGTCAGCTATATAAGGAGCCAGTTCAAGCTCGACTCTTCCCGGCGAGGATTAGGGTTCTATCGTTACGGGAGTCGCGCGGAGCCTTCTCCTTCAGCTTCCGCTGCAGCCATGGTAAGAGATCAAGAACCATCTCCGTTCTCTACAACTGGTTCCTGACTGATCTAACAATCTAATTGATTCGATTTTCATAGGCCCAGGAAGTTTCTTTTTCCTGGAACTGAGCGATTCTGCTCGGAGGTTGAGCGGAATTCTAGAATTTGATATTCTTCGCTTGCGACTCCTTTGCTATGACAAAAGAAAGGTTTTTTTTTCTAGTATTGTCCTGTTTTGACCTCTGGATCTATCAAAAAAAGACGTTTTTTGCTTCTTTTTTCTCGTACTTGGAAAGCTAAGAACTTCAAAAAGCTTTTTTTTTTTTAGTCTTTGCATTTTTCGTATGATCTTGAAGCCCAAAGTTTGATAATCGTGGTTATTATTCAAAGGAGCAGTTCGCTAAATTGCATACGATAATAGTTTGGGATCGGCATTGACAGTTTTAGTTTGCTAAGGTTGTATGTTACAGAGGAAATATTGTCTTCTGGGAGGAAGACCTTAGTCCGAATCACAGGTTTGTTACATTTTCCAAACCTGGTGGACATTCGATCAGTAATTTTCCAAATTGTCATCGTCTGTTGATTGTTTTCAATAATTAGCATATGAAACTGCCATTTTAGGCATTTTATGCTTGCAGGTGGTATGAAGGTCAAAGCCGACAGGGATGAATCATCTCCGTACGCAGCTATGCTCGTTGCACAAGATGTTGCGCAGCAGTGCAAGGTTTGCCATTTCTCTGATTCAAATTTCTCATGCATAACTTTGTGCCAACATTCTCTAAATATGTTCTCTTAGGAGCTTGGAATCACTGCTCTGCATACAAGACAAAAACACCTGGCCATGGTGCTCAGTCGGCGGCTCTTAGGGAGCTTGCTTGTGCCAGAATGAAAATTGGGCGCATCAGTAAGTTACAGTTCACTTCACATTCCTTTCCCTCTACTTCATTCAACTTATTGCATTGGTTTAGGAACTTTTTTTTTTACTAAAAGTTTTGTTCTTGCTGAGCTTGGATTTGAAAATTGTTCTTTGATTACTTACAATCCACACTTTGTTTTTCATCTGTATGGTTTCGAAGTACTTGTGGATGGAGATATGCTGCTGGATTCATGTCATGTGTTCCTTGGACCTGATCATGAGAGCATTCTAAATCTAAAGCCAATTATAGATGCTAAATCCTGAAAACTCAGCTGGAGAGTTCAATATGCATTTCAATATCTAAATCGAGTGAGTTTGTTTGCTCAGCGGCTGTTTCGTAACACTTTGCATCAAATGGAGTTCAGTGATACTGATTGATGATTTCGTCGCCCTTCTTCATCCATAAATAGTATGTTTGAACTCATTTTCGAAGAATCTTGTGTGGCTCAGAGGACGTTACACCAATTCTGACTGATGGCACACGCAGAAAAGGGTGGCCGAAGGCGAAGAAGGCTGTAACCTCATCACCTTGCGATGCGTCTCCTGTTGACCCACCGATCCTCATTATTTATTTCGGTTGTTGCAAACAATCAAGAATGGAGAATATTCTACATGAGCTTTTGTGTGAGTTCTTGGTTACTTTTATGTATGATCTCCAAAACTTGGGAAGGCCTTCAATTTATTATAAATTTTTAATTTTTCATATTTGTATTTTTGATTGGCGGGAAATCCTTTTGTATTTAGCTTTGATTAGGGAAAATAAATAAATTAATTAAATATTCATGAATAAATTAAATCAAATCAAATAAACACTTTTATGAGCATGTAAAGCTTTTTCAAGCCATTACAAGTAGCTTTTAAAACACTTTTGATTAGGGCTTCAATCGGACTTGTTTGAAGCTTTTTTATTGGCATTGTGGAGCTCATCGTAGAGTTGAACGGTGCGACCGTTTATCGGTTGAACCGGTCTTGTGTTGTTCTGGTAGTCAGCACTCAAAGGGGCTTTCAAAGAACTTGCTTGCTCTTGTGTCATCTCCCTAACCTTGCCAAGGATGATCCATGTAACACCCTCAGTGCAGGGAGGGGCGGTGAGGGACCCATTGTAGCGGAAATACTTGCGCGAGCGACGCTGCAGTGCCCTTGTTTGAACAATTCCGACCGGGACCCTTGCCTCTTGGTCGTCTGTGCATTTCTCCTGCGCCAATTGCTTGAGCTTGTCTTGTATCTATCGATCAATACAATCAAGGTCAATTTAAGTGATTTGCGATGACTAATATTTTTCTTCTTGTTTACCTGGAGAAGGAACGCGTCGTGGCTGCCAAATTGATACAAGATCGCAACAACCGTGATATGATTGTCATCACTCTCATGGATTAGTTGAAGCTCAGCGGGAAAGCTATCAAAACCATCCATAGAAATGATTAGGCAAACTTAAACATATCAATTTCAAACCGAGTTGGACTTTGTATTCCTCCGGCTAAACACCATGACACTAACGGTTTCAAACTCGATATCACACAAACACTTGCTAATCTATCCAAATTGAAACTTATCGCGAATACCTTTGTCCATCAATCATGTGTTCCGATGGCGAATGCCAAACCATTTGTGTCATGGTGTAGTTCTTCCCATCCAAAATCAAATTCCCAGCTCCTTGTTCATATTTCAGCTAACAAAAGTATATAAACAAAAAGGAATAAGATGTAAGTTCGATTAACCTAACCGAACAAACAGTTACACGTCGATCAAACAAAGTAGTAAGAACAAGATATGAACAAATAGTGAAATTATTCTTCTATTCAAACTAATAACCTAATTCTACGCGTAACTGACTATTAAATAAGTACAATTAAGCATCTTAAAAATGATGGGCTAGAATCCAAGACCGCCATTATATGAATCCCCGTCCTCAGTGATAGTCATATCGGAACGAAGCAAACAAGCACGAAGTAATATTGATGTTGAAATATAATTTTCTCTTTTTTTTTTTTTTTGTTGAAAGGGAGGAACAAACCTGAACGTTGATGCCATTGTTGATGAGGGTGGCATTTGTGAGGACATAATTTCTAGGGACTTGTTTCAAATTTGGGTCATAAATGATGGTGTTTTTGTCAATGTTGATTGGAGATTGTTGCTTTCCTTGAGAGCACAAGCTGAAGTCTGAGCTCAAGCTTCCCCATTTATCTGCCCCATTTCCTCCATTGTACCCATATTTTATGAAATCTGTGGGAAGGGCCAAAATGGAAAATTTGTAAAACTCATGGATGTAGTCGAAATTGAAACAAATTATGAAAAGTATGAAGGGTAAAAGAGTGAAAAAGAACTTAGACCGCGAGCATAGACGGGAGCTAGGAGTAGGAAAGATCTCGCCAAGAAGAAGGAGAAGAAGAAGAAAACCCTTATCGGAGTCATTGTTATGTCGATCTTTCAATTTGCGATTGCCTTTGAATTGGGCATCCATTTAATAGGTCGCGAAGTTTTGCCTCCTCACTCTTGAATACCAAATATAGCTTTTCTAGAAACTCAAACATCCATTGATTTGGAGGTGAGAGCTATAAATAGAGAAACTAGAACATCTATTTTTGATTTATATCGCGTTGTTTAAACCATTTCATATGTTAATTTGAACATATTCGAGAATATTAATAGATTCTATAATAAAAGAAATTAAATTGATGGTGAAAATTACAAGGAAAAATTAAAAGAACACCCTAAATTAAAGAAAAATCAAATGACATCTCTTTTCTTTAAAAAAAAATAATAAATAAAAAATACACCTATCAGATTTTTTTTTATCCCTATAGTACCTCTTCTTCTAGTGGTGTGGAAGCATCAACTCGAGAGTTTTATAATTGCTACAACGTATAAAAGTTATCGAATAATTGATACAACATTATTCTTTATATTTAATATTATTGTAGCAACTATAACTAACTGCTACAGCTTGTAACACTTAATATAATACTATTATAGTATTGTAGTAATTACTTAGTAGCTTGTACTATTGTTTTAAGTTAATTTTGATAAATTTAAAGTGATTTTGATAAAATTTAAATAATTTTGATCAACTTGGTAAAAAGTATTTTAATATAATAATATTTAAATTTTAAAATTTAGGGTTTCAGATCTATCTACAAGTATGTAGCAACTACTAGCTAGTAGCAATTACAATGTGAAAAATCAATCCCCAGGGCTTGGCTCAAATGGTAAGCGCATGGTATTCTGTTCAGATCGGACATGAGTCGATCCCTGGGGTTTCATCACATGTGGCTACCCCGCTATACGCTTAATACCTGTGCTCCTGTAGAATCTCCCTCCATCGGTGTGGGGCCACTAATATGGTGGTTCTATATTTTTTTACAATGTAAAAAATCATCTATTCACTTAATCAAATTAAATTTTAAATTCTAAATCTTAAACACCTTGTAATAGCTATAAAATAATTTTTAAACATTATAACAGTTACAAAATAATTTTTAAACATTATAACAGTTACAAAATAATTTTTAGCTACCAGTATCTAGTACACTAACACTAAAATAAGAGTAATCTAGGTACAAGAGTACTCTAGGGATAAGAGTGTCCTTTTTATACGACGTGATGCCCTTTTGACTTGTGTTTAAAAGAGTACCACTTAAGTTAGGGCTCCTTTTGATTTTTGTCCAAAATTATACATATAAATTTGATTTAAATACCAAGAAAAAAATTACTAATGGACCCAAAATAGTTCAAATAAAT
>JBAMIE010171653.1:0-15052 GCA_037177295.1 Kaempferia parviflora | reverse complement strand
GCGCCTGCTCCCGTGGAAGTTGAGATTTTGATTTAAGCCAAAATTTTAAGTACTCCCACGCATGTATAGGGTTTATTCCACTTAAGTTAAGTAAGTTAAGAGCAAGTAGCGCCGCCAAGTAGCCTAGTAAGGGCGGGCGCTACACATACAACGTGTCATCATAATAAACCGTTCATGTAGATTTCTATATCACATATAGACCAATAATAAAAACTACAAACAAAGTAGATGTATTTACAAGTAACTCTAATACCACTGTAG
Source organism: Kaempferia parviflora (assembly GCA_037177295.1). Lineage (NCBI taxonomy): Eukaryota > Viridiplantae > Streptophyta > Magnoliopsida > Zingiberales > Zingiberaceae > Kaempferia > Kaempferia parviflora. Next base: position 14,791 of record JBAMIE010171653.1, on the reverse strand, counting down.
GGATCATATGTGCGAAAATCACATAAAAAGCATAATAACCCAGTAGAAAATTTGGATCCCTCAAGAGATCAATGTGAATACCATAAACTCATTTTCTTATTCTATCTAATAAATTATGAGGTTACCTTTGTTGCGTACCCTTCGCAATCCTAACAGCAACCTTATTTCTTATTTGTGGATCTTAGCGCGATTAGGATATTCGCCCCTCTAAGATATTCACACGAACAAGGATTTGGAGAAGAATCAAAGTTGTGGTGCTAGCCACAAGGAAGGTTCGCCCAAGGTAGAAGAAGAGAGATGAAGAAGATGAAGATCCAAAAGTCACACATTTAAAAATCATCATCCACCTTTTATATTTATCCAATGAATATGAAGGGTTTTTGACTTTTTATCTTCCCCTCTTAAGTGAATAATTAATTCTCAATTAATCATCATTATATCTTCTTAAATTTTGAGTCTAACTCAAATAGAATAGCTTGAGTCTAACTCAATGTGCCTAACTTGAGTCTAATTCAAAGGGTCTATTCCAAATTAGACTCAACCCAATAGCTCAATAGTTCATCGTATGAACCCATTAATATCTATTAATTATCTTTAATGGATTGAATTTTAGTATATTGGATTAACCATTAATCCAATAAGTCAATCTGTATCCATTAACTCAATAAGTCTAATCATCTCATAATTGACTTTTAGGATTAATACGAGTACATATAACATAGTGCTTGCATTTGGAGCTATTGTTGACCCACAATTAATGCTTTCGATGTTAGAGTTTCTTATTTTTATGTTGAGAGTGATTGTGTTAAATCTCCAGAGAAGATGGAACTTATGAAAATAAAATTGTATACATTTTTTGACCAATATTCTAATACAAACACGACAAGGTTCTTTACAACCACAATCTTCTTCTACCATACATACATCTCAGCAAAGTGTAAAAGAAGTTAAAAGACAGAACAAAAGAATCTTTGATATAAGTACTCTAATATTTTTTTTCCTTCTATTCTCTAATTGGTTTATATTTTTTGTCACTGTTATTCCTATTAATATAGGAAATGATGGCATATAAGAGTACAACAATTATAACTGCGAGAAAATCTTAATTGGATCTCTATTTGGAGGAGCTAAAAATTAAATTTGCAAATTATCAAGATTTGGATGTTTGAAGCATTAGAAGAATAAAAACATCAGTATCCAACTGTTATATTAAGCTATTCTTATAACTATTGTTGCATCAGAATTAGTTTTTTCGATTAATGTTGGTGTGCTTAGAAAGTATAGAAGTTGCACACTTCTTGAAAAGTAAAAGTTTGTATCTGCACTCGTAATTGGTTGTATAGTTATGTTATTCATAATTTTATTTATAAATTTTTAGTTATGTTTTTTACTTAGTTGATATATTAGTTTATTATGATTTTTTTTTAAATTATAGTCATCTTTGTGTATTTTATATATAGATAGCAGTAATAAAAACAATGTAATTATTAAAATATCGTTGTCCAAGTAGGAATCAAATGCCCTAGAGATATGGATGAGAAAGATTTGATATTGCTGATGTCATGATTATTGAAATTTAAAAAATATTATATTATTTATTAAGTTTCATAGACTTATTTAACTTTCTTGCTTTACGAAACTCTTTTAAATTTTAATTCCTTTATTAAACTATTTGATTATGTAATAAATTATATTTATGAAAGGATAAATTTAATAATTGTCTATAATTTCTTTACGCTAGTGGGCTGATGCATCTAACCTATAATAAGCTTTGAATTAGATTATGTTTGAGATTTTCTAGCTCGTCAAAATGGTGGACCAGTCCGTCCTACCTTATCAGACGAAAATTTTTTAATGAATCGATCTGTCGTACCATGGATCTACCCAATTATGTGACGGTTTTAATTTTACTAAACATGAACTAAATACATCATCACCTCCTACAACTCTAATTATATTAGACATGGATCGTCCCCGGGGCTATAGTATAGCGGTAAGGGTATTTAGTTGTCTTCTAGGTACCTACAGTTTGTAAATTTTTTTTTCTAAATGGGAATCACAACTAAGGGACGCTGAGCTTCTGAGCCGCCTACCGCAAGTGCTTCCCGATTTACCCTGATGGTCGGTAGAAAACTTCCGTAGGGCTGGACCGACTACCTCCAAAAATAATCAATGAGGCTAACTGAATTTATCGGATTTTTTTTTATATTAAACCTGGATAGCTAACTCTAACTCTCCACCTTTTCATGTTTCTCATTCTTTTTTATTGGTTGCAAATGTTTCCTTCCTTATTCGTGATTAATGTTAGTAATAAAATGTCTTGCAGGCTTCGTTGTAACATTTAATTTGATCCCACGTAATCTGAAGCAGTTTGCTTTCTTAGGATTAATTTTAACCAGATATTAAATATTTTATTAGATGTCTGATCTTTTATATAAAGAGCTACCACACTAGATAAATTATCCCTCTTAATTTATTTGTCTATATCTTATCATTATTATGTAGGTAATACGGGACCACTTAGAATGTGTGATATGATTATTCTAATTATAACATTTAATTTGTAATTAAAATTTATATATGTTTATTTAGAATTAATTAACGTTTAAAATTTACTTAGCTGGAAAATCTCATCTTGACAACGTGAATCACAATCCCTCACTTACAAATGAGAAGGATGCATTTTCAACTTCATAATTTTTTTTATTGTATTTTATCCAAAATAAAATACTGAACTAAATAAATCAATAAAATTCAGGGCAGGCCCCTATAGAATTTATTCTATCACAATTTGATTGGTTGGTTTCAAAAACGTCAAGAGATCATTGTGATGTTGATGTTTAAAAATTACCATCACAACTTAAACACCCGCATTGTTGTAGTGTTTATTTTTAAAATATAATAAAGGAGGACACATTTCAACTCTGGAGTACTACAAAAATTCATAAAAGTTAAAATAGGTCCCATTGAAGGTTGCAAGATCGAAAGAGCTAGATACGAGGGTAAATAGCGCTCGTAGTTTTTTTACTTTTTGAACTTAAAAACTATCGAGTTAAAGCGTAGTGGAAAAGAAATAAATTAAACAAGAGAAAAGAAAGAGAAGGAGAAGGGAAATACAAGAACACAAGTAATTTTACGTGGTTCCGAGCCTGTAACGACTTCTACTCCAAGGTCCATAATCTTTTAGTATTAAGAACAATCCACTATCAATTCTGAATAATACAATTACAAAATATGAGTACAGTGGAATAATAGTTTAAGTGCTAAAAATAAAATTATACCGACGACTGAGAATTCGGAGTGTCATGTTTTTGGTCGTAGAATCACGTTGCGGAGTCATAGGATCGTCTTTGAAGCATCACGCAAGAGTTGAAGCGTAAGAATGAATTGTATCTTGAGAGCTGCCCAAATGCCACTTTTATAAGTTGTTGAAGGTGCTTCCAATGCCGCTGGATGCGCCTCCTGCTCAATTTGGATCAGCGTCAAAATGTCGATCTTTATCTTGCCGGAGGCGCTTTCATGCATCCGCAGACGCCTCGAGTCCTCCACATGGTGCTTATCCGGTAAACTTTATCTGCACGGAGGCGCCTCTACGCCTTTTGCATCCAGGCCCCTCCCGCTTTTGCGCAGAGTCTTCAGGTCGAGCTACCCGAGGCGCCTCCCTTACCACGGAGGCACCTCGGATACTATTCATCTGAGCTTCTTTATCCATTTCACTTTCCTGTAGAGCATATTAGTCCAAATACCAAATATACTCTGTAAAACAAAGTTAGCACAATAAAATATAATTAATAAATTATTTGACAGTCAAGGGATTGCTCAATCTTGACTTTTGGATTTCAATCAAAATTCTAGGAGGGATCGACGCCTACTGTTCCCTCAACAGGGAACGTGTCCTCATCTACTCTTCTCAGGAGAGTTTACCTTTTGTCATCCGGTCCTCCAGACCATTTGGACTTTTGCTCAGCATCCGAGACTCAGGACTTTCCATTGGACGTCCGATCCCCGACCCGTCCAGTCTTTCACCTAGCATTCACGACCTCTAGGATTTTCGCCTGCGTCCGATCCCCGACCCATAAAATTTCCCACTTGATGTCCTCAACCTTCCAAGTCTTTCTACCTAGTCGCAACTAGGGCTTTCCACAACCTAAGGTTACCTCTCCTAGGATTTTCCACTTGCCTGAAATCACTTAAGACTTTCCTGCACACTTAGTTCAACTTGTTAGAACAACAATAAACATCAACTTTGAACTCTTTACCATTATCAAAATTTAGGTTCGATCATCAGTACACCATGCATAAACAAAGGTCTCTAGGTCCAACAATGAAAAGTTAACATGTAATGGAAGACGGTAGTGCAATGAAAGCATTTAAGGTGTCCGTGCATGGTTTTGGCATCTCTACGATAAGTCATGTGTATCAATTACCTTAAATTCATAAACTTTGAAAAAAAAAATTTATCACTACTATTAATAATTTCAAACTTATATCTGTGGGTACATATTTGGACTCCGTAGCACTGTAGAAATTCACAAGAATTGAAATAAGTTCAATCGGAACTCTCCAGGTCTATTAATGAGTTTTTAAATGAAATATATTAATGGTCTAGGGGATTAGATTTTTAAAAAGTTGACATATAATGAAAGAAGATAGTACAGTAAAAGTATTTATGTTATCCATGCCTAGTTCTAACATCTCTATGATAAGTTGTGTTTGTGTCAATTACCTTAAAATCATCAATTTTGAAAATCTTTTGATCACTACCGTTAATGAATTCAAGCTGATATTTCTATAGGCACATATAAACAAACTCTATGGCACTTCAGAAACCTATAGTACTTAGAATGAGACTGATCTAAGCTCCTTAGATCCATCGTTTAAAGCTTTTTCTGGTTCATCATTAGGCATGGACATTATAAATACCTTTGCTACACTACCATTTTTCATTATATGTCAATTTTTTAAAAATTCAAACCCCTAGGTCCATCAATGAGTTTCAATCAAAATCCATCAATAGACCTACATAGCTCCAATTAGATTCATTTCAACTCATGTGAATTTCTACCGTGCTTAATAGTCCAATTATGTCTTATGGTCTATTTTTATAACTTAACACTACAACAATGTTAATGTTCAAATTGTAGTGCTGATTTGTAAACACAAATATTATAGTGATCTAATTTTTAAACCCTCTAAAATAAAAAATACCCTCTAAAATAAAAAATCAATACTATCGTAGAGAATGATCCGTTTTTATAAAATTAATACCATAATAATGTTAATGTTTAAATTGTGATACTAATTTTTAAACACTAATATTACAGTGATGCTAATTTTTAAACCTCTAAAATAAAAAATCGGCACTATCATATAGAAGTGAGAAACTTTTAATTTAAGAGGAACGGAAAGAGAAGTTATTGCAGGCAAAGAACGGAAACAAAAAAATAATAGTGCTTTGCAGATAAAACCGAATAAAATGAATGTTTTTTTAGGAAAATGTGAAAGATAATTCTGATTAGTAAAGAAAATAATAAAATCAAGACGCCGTGTGTGGGAATTAAACCCACGACCACGTGGTTAAAAGCCACGCGCTCTGCCAGCTGAGCTAAGGCAGCAAGATATATTTTACTAATCATTATATTCTAGATTATCATATCCAATATTTTTTCAAAGTTTGTATCATGTACAGATATGATACATATCTCCAATTCACTATCCTCTTTCATTATATATGTAACTTTTTATTGATCAATCTAGCAGAATATTTATAGCACTTTAAAATTTAAATATGTCCTTCTTTATTAATTTTTTAAATAAACATCATAATAATATTTGCGTTTAAGTTGTGATGGTAATTTTTAATCACCAACATCAAAACGCTTTCATTGATCTAGTCGTGGCAACCACAATCGAGGTCAGCCATGTCTACAACTATACCTACATAGGCGAGGGCCTAGAGTGCAACAATAATATATATTTGAGAAAAATTCAAGTGAACAATAAGATTGTAATATTAATTTCAATTTAGCTCCAACATCTCCACTAGTCTTTCAAACAAAGTACAGTAAAAAAAACTCATCGAAAATATTTTGAGAATAAAATAGATTAAAAAAAAAAAAACAAGTCATATATAAGCCCAACAAAATCAAGTGATTAACCGTACAAAACTAATGTGGCAAAAAGGTTGGACTTCTCATAGCCAATACGGAGGAGGTAAAATACGGGTGACTACTAGCCATAAGTACAAATGGTCAAGACATGGGAGAGGTATATACTCGGGCGTACCGACCACACAAAACTAATGATGCTGCCGCAAGATGTTTTATTCTTACATATTTATAGTGTATTTGGTTCAAGTTATCCTGTATTACCTTAGTTATATTATTACTTGGTAATATTATTACTTGGTAATCACATAATCAAGGTTATAGAGAATAAAACATAACCTTAATCTTAATTAGTTCAACTTAGTAATGTTATAGTCTAATTTGACATTTACTATATTACCCCTTACAATTATATGGTTATGTTTTTTTGAATAAATTAAATTAAATTAAATTAATAATAATATTTATTATTATTATATTAATTAATAATTTATAGTATATATAATAAATAAAAAAATTAATTTATAATTTTACCATTTAAAATAAATTTATATATATTTTAAAATATAATTAAAATAAATTGAGTAAGTGATTTTTCTATTGTTATTGAAATTACGAAAGAGCAATCTCCGACTTCATTATGTCATTTTCCAAATTGCTTTGTGAATGTGAATCAAACTAAGGTCGCTTTTGTCGTTCTTGATCAAATAAGCATATCGAATTTATCCGATCAAACTATAAATTTTGATCACGGAATATAGAAAACCTCTAGAATTCTACTATACATGTGCAGGGTAGCAGGTAACTTCCTCACCAATCAGATCGAGTCCCCGACTCTTTGCTCGTCAATCGCCGTCATGGAAGGTTCTGCGAGGAGGGAAACGCACGGTAGGAAGTTGAGCAGTGCCTTGGCACCGTGCATCCAAAAGGCGGCCCAGTCATAGGAGACTGCGACCTCCCCAGCGGTGTAGAAGGTGCTTAGCCAGAGGCGCACACCGTGCCGAGTCGAGTCGAGGATCTCGGTGGCGAACTTGCCCCAAGGCCGGTTGCGCATCGCCGTCGCAGCCTGCTCCACAATCACCATCGCCGTCTGCTTGTCATCGTCGTTGTTGCTCTGTAGCATCCTACTCATCTCCTACTCGTTGAAGGGTAAGTTTGGAAAGAAATTATTGATAACCCCGAAATCGTAGAAAACCTAAAGGGGCATTTTGTTTCAATATTTTTCATTTTCATTTTTTGGAAAATGCGTGTTTTCCAGAAAATAGTGTTTGATATACATTGTTGGTGCAGTTTACACTAATAGTCAAACTTAGGTTTTGATAAATGACAAGTAGGTTAAAATTAGAGTCTGTGTGACCTAACAAGATTATGGAGTTTGCAGGAAAAGTCCAGAGGTTCGAATCTGGCAACGATCCGGGACGTTCGACTCCCGGTATCTCAATCCGGGATGTTCGACTCTGGTGTCTCGATCTGGGACGTTCGACTCCCGGTGTATCGATCCAAGATGTTTGACTCCCGGTGTTTGTGATCCGGGATGTCCGATTCTCGGTGTCGGCGATCCAGGATGTTCGATTCCTAGTGTGAACGATCCAGATGGTTGAGTCTGGTGTGATCGATTCGGATGTCTGATTCTGGTGTCAGAATTCCAGATGTCCGATTCCGGAAGGTAAGTAAGATAAGTCATTGGAGGAGAGTGACTGGTGAGGATGCATTCCTATTCGAATGAACAAATAAGCGTCGAACCATCTTAGAACCATTTTGGGATCCTAAGCTGAGTTCTTTTTTACTAAGTTTTGGTCCTGGAGGGACGAAACTTAATTAATACTATAACTGTTATTTTTTATGTTACTACCCTTACTTTATTGTGCTAACTTTGTTTTGCAGGATAGATAGTCTCTAACACTGTTTTGTAGGTAAAAAGAGAAGTTTTTGCTGCAATGAATAGTGCTGGAGGCGCCTCCAGAAGAGCCTGCTGCGGGCGTTGAGGGCGCATGGTGGAAGGCGCCTCCTCATGCTCTGAAGGCGCCTGGCGGAGGCGCCCTCCAGAGGTCTGGATGTGCCTTCCAGGCGATAAGAGACGAACTATTCAACTTCTATCTGATCTATGTCGATCGCTGCGCTGGAGGCGCCTTCAGAGGAGCTAAAGGCGCCTTCAGCCTTCCTTAAAAGGCAGTTTCAGCCAGCACTTCTAAAACATCATTTCTAAGAAGTTCCTACGCATTCTACTACTTCCCGGTGCTCCGATACTTCGCTACTACTGACGTACTACCACTCCGGACTTCCGACAGCTGCCGACAGCCGACACCAACTTCCGAGCTACTCCAAGATTTATTTTACAAAGTTGGTAAAAGTTTACTTAAAGCATATTTCTGTAATTTGTAATTCAGATATTATAGTGATTGTCCAATAAAAATACTCTCGCGTGCGGGCCTTCGAGTAAGAGTCGTTCAAGGCTCCGAATGAAGTAAAACAATTGTGTTATTTACTTTTCTGTTGTGTTAATTTCTATTTTTTTCGAACGAATGATATTCACCCCCCCTCTATTATACTCATCGATCCTACATATATTTTCATCTCTATTTTCTTAAAAATATATAGTATTTTCTAAAAAATAGAGAATGTCAAAAAGTCATTTTCTATTTTCTGGAAAGTACACATTTTTCAGAAAATAAAAATAGAAAACATGTAAATCAAACGCCCCCTAAGGTTTTCAAAGTTTTTCAATTCCTGGTTATATTCCTTAATTCCTGACGTGGTAGGAATGTTATATTACCAGGAATCACTGATTACTTAAACCAAACAAGGTTATCTTTGATAACCTACCAAAGTTATCTTTGATAACCTACCAAGGTTATCAGCAATAATCCCCAACCAAACACACCCTTAAACTGTTTTGGTCCTATGATATTCTATCAACCCCTCTGTTCCAGTGAAGAACTACATGGACAGCTAGCGTCGAAGAAGCAACCAAAGAGGGAGATGTGGAAGATGACGAGAGGAAGAGATGTCAAGGCCTGCGAGATCAACACGAACGTTAGAGGAACCCACCGGAAGAATTCCGGCGGAGACCCCTCCAACACTCAAGTTAGGAAGAGAAACAATTAAGGGTTGCGAGAAAACTTAGAAAATCTAGAGAGCTTTACCTAGGGTTCCAGGCTCGTATTTATAGGAGATTCCCCCTCATAATTAGGGCTGACCTGGTTTTTTAGAGCTCGTATCCGCCGCCACCCCTTATGATTATGTCATAAAAAGGGAACCTTAATTCCTTATATTGTGATCTCCATCATCACCGCCTTCTACTTGGCAATAAATATTTCCTTAATAACAAGGCTCTTTCCCCCTAATCACCCTTGATCTCTGCCGGAATTCCCGGGGGAAAGATATATTTCTTATAAGCTTTTCTTGATATGGCTAAAAGATTTTTACCCAATCTTTACCCAAAGTAACTTCGAGACTCGATGACCTCAGGACCCTATTTGCCCGAGGTAACCTTGAAACTCTGTATGTCCAAGGTGACCTCGGGACTCTGTATGTCCGAGGTGACCTCGGGACTATGTATGCTCGGGGTGACCTCGGGACTATGTATGTCCGAGGTGACCTCGGGACTATGTATAATTAAGGGCGCGTGACGCAGGCGCAGTCATTTTTGCCACCTGTCACCTCCCTAGACCTCCCTGTTTATCTTGCGGCTCAAGTTATCTCCGCCTTTACCAACTACGGTCATCGGGAACATATACGTGTCCACCATCCGTGTGTTTCTAACTTTTAACGAAAAAGAGAAAAAGGAGGGGGAAAATTTAAAGACTTTGCTGATGAAGAGTTTTCTTAACTCGTAACCCTTCGCTTTTCCCGAGTACAACGTCGTCTTCGACCTTTTCCTTCTCCCTTCTTCTTCCTCTTACCTCTAGCACCTTTCTCTGATTGTGCAAGGATATTGTTCTTCTCTTTTCTATTTCCATTGTTCCTTTCGTTGGTTTTCTCCATGATGAAGGGTAAGAAAAGTAAAGGAGGAGAGAAAGTAAGCAGAAAGGCTCCCGTAGGGGAATGGGAAGCGAAATGGTATGATATACCAGGATCTAAGTTTCGAGAAGACGTCTTCCGGGCTGCCGGTGAAACTTACAGAGTTCCTGAAGATTTTGAACTCCTTGTTCCTCAAGCAGACCAAGCTCCGGTAGAACCCCCTCTAGGGTTCTATACTTTCTTTTTAGGACAACTAGAGTATGGTCTTAGATTTCCATTGCATAGTTTTTTCATGGCCAGAGATTAAGCCCTTCAATCTGCTACGGAGCTCAAGGAGACAGTGGCTAGGCTGGAGCAAGAAAAACAGAATCTCAAGGATTACTTCCTCCGGTCAGAGGAATTCAATGATGAGGTAGCCAAGCATGTTCTCCCCCGGTTTAAACAGGGCATATATGGAGCTATTAAATTGATACGAGAGATCGGAGTTTTGAAACCGAACACAGACCTTTCCCCCATCACGGCCTCTAAGATTTGGGATACCCTGACTCCTGAAGAACGGGAGATGTGAGAGTTTCTCAAAAGTTTACATATTTTACCTTGGCAGGATCCTTTTTATTTTTTATTACATTGTCCATGGAATATCTTGGTACATGACACTGACTTATTTCTCCCTTCTTTGCTAGCATATTTTTGATGTAAGAAGTGTCTTCGATTGATATTCTTTTGATAATCTTCTGAACTAGGTTAACATTCCTCACATGAGTATTTACTTTAGTTTTCCTAAGTTCAAGGCCAATGAGGTCCTTCAATCTCGGTGCCTTGTGGGCACCTTGAGCCAGCGCCTTTGTTTCTCAGGAATCTATGCTCGAGGCTATTGAGGCCCTCTTAGTTGAGAGACCCCGAGTTTGTCGAGATTGATGCCATATAGGCACTCCGAGCCGACGCCTTGGTTTCTCGGAACTCTATGCTCGAGGCTACTAAGGCCCACCGAGCTTGCCGAGCTCGATATCATATAAGCACTCCGAGCCGACGCCTTAGTTTCTTGGAGCTTTATGCTCGAGGCTACTGAGGCCCTCTGAGCTGATAGGCTCCGAGCTTGCCGAGCTTGATGTAATATAGGCACTCCGAGCCGACGCCTTGGTTTCTCAGAACTCTATGCTCGAGACTACTGAGGCCCTTCGAGCTGATAGGCTCCGAGCTTGTCGAGCTTGATGTCGTATAGGCACTCCAAGACGACGCCTTAGTTTCTCGGAGCTCTATGCTTGAGGTCCGAGCTGATCAGCTCCGAGCTTGCCGAGCTCAATGTCGTATAGGCACGATGCCATATAGGCACTCCGAGCCGACGCCTTGGTTTCTCAGAGCTCTATGCTCAAGGCTACTGAGGCCCTCTGAGCTGATAGACTCCGAGCTTGGGTATCCTGTGTAGAAAATAGTAAACAATGTTTTGTCATAAATATATTCAATTATTCTTAAGGTACATAGTGAAATTATAGGAGGGGATACACGGTCATTGCTCCCGATAAGGTTGCAGATAGTTAGCTCTCCAAGGACGCTCTAATCGCTTTCCCTCCTTATTCTATAGATAATAACTGCCACTCCTCAGCTCTTGCACTATGGTGAAGGGTCCACCCCACTGTAGTTCTAGCTTGCCAACATCTCCCACGGGCTTAATTCTTTTCCAGACCTTATCTCCTACTTGGAAAGATCGGGATTTTACTTCTTATTGTAGATGCGCTCCATGCGTTGCCGATATGCTGTCATCCACCATGCAGCCTTATCACGCACCTCAGATACAAGGTCTAGGTCCAGTAACTGTTCATAGTGGTTATTTTTCGGGTCATATGATTGCCTTCTGATAGACTCATCTCCAATCTCAATAGGGATTACAGCTTCGGCTCCATACACCAGGCTAAAAGGAGTTTGTCCTGTTGTCTCTCGGGGGGTGGTTCTATAAGACCATAAGATATTAGAGAGTTCTTCCACCCAGCTTCCTCTAACATGATCCAATTTTATCTTGAGTCCTCTGATGATTTCCCGGTTAGTCACCTCGGCTTGACCATTGCTTTGAGGATAAGCGACGGAGGTGAAAGCTTGTTGAATCTATAATCCTTCACACCATTCTTTCAGTTGCGACCTGAGAATTACCTACCATTATCAGACACCAACTTGAAAGGATTCCGTATCAACAAACTATATCCTTCCATAATATTCTTGTCACTGCAGCCTCTGTGATTTGAGCTAGTGGCTCCGCTTCTACCCACTTGGAGAAGTAATCAACTAGTACAAGTAGGAATTTCTTTTGTTGAGGTCCTACTGGGAAGGGTCTTACAATATCCATCCCTTATTAGTCAAAGGGGCATGAAACTGAGGAAGTCCGAAGAAAAGAAGTAGGACAATGAGTTATGTGTTAATGCTTCTGACAAGATGGACACCCGGCCACAAACCTATTGGCATCAGTTTGTAGAGTTGGCCAGAAGTAGCCTGCCAAAATAATTTTTCAGGCCAAAGACCGAGCCCCTATATGACATCCGCATATGCCCTCATGCACCTCTCTTATGATATAATCAGTCTCAGAAGTCCCTATACATTTGAGGAGATGTCTGGTGTATACTTTCTTATATAATTGTTCACCTATCAAAGTGAATCGGGCAGCCCTGCGCTTGAAGAGCCGATCTGGACTTGGGTCATCACTAACAATCCCATCTTGCAGATACTTGATATAAGACTTTCTCCAATCAGGAGGTTCAGCTGCTGCGGGCTCTTCTTCAACGATTGCTACTTTCGGCTCAGCCACCATGGGCTCATCTAGAGTCCATACGGATAAAGAGCTAGCGAGCTTGGCCAGCTCATTAGCTCTCACATTATCTTTCTTGGAGATTTTTTGCAGAACCACATCTGTGAAAGTAGCTTTTAATCGATGGTAAGCGTTCACATACCTTTGTAATTGTTCATTTCGTATTTCAAAGTCCCTATTATCCGATGTATTACCAGCTGAGAATCTGAATATATAATAATCTGACGAGCTCCAACCTGCTTGGCAGCTTGCAATCCTACCAGTTTGGCTTCATATTCTGCTTCGTTGTTGGTGGCACAAAAATTCAGTCGGATAGATATCTGAAACACCTCTTCCCGAGGGGAAATCATGAGGATTCCGACTCCACTAGCATGCTGATTTGATGGTCCATCGGCGTAAATCTTCCATGTTTCTTCTGATTCGGGCACGATGACGGTCGCCAGCATGAAATCTGCTAAAGCCTGAGCTTTGATGGATGTCCTGGGTCGATATTCAATCTCATACTCACTTATTTCAGCGGTCCACTTGATCAAACGACCCGAGGCCTCTAGATTAGTGAGGATACGACCAAGCGGGCTGTTAGTGAGGACTACAATGGGATGTGATAAGAAGTAGGGTCTCAACCTTTTGGCCATTAAGAAAAGAACATATGCTAACTTCTTAAGAGTAATGTATCTTCCCTTTGCGTCTTTGAGAAGGTGTCCAAAGAAATAAATAGGAAACTGAGTATTATTCTCTTCTCTGATAAGGACTGAGGCAATTGCTTGATTAGCAGCTACTAGATAAACATAAAATGTCTCCCCTTCTTGTGGTTTATACAACATAGGGAGATTGGCAAGTATTCCTTTAGCTCTTGGAAAGCCTTCTCACATTGATCATCCCAGGAAAATTTAACCGTCTTCCTTAAGACCTTGAAAAAGGGTAAGGTGCGGTCTGTTGACCAGGAGATGAATCTTGACAAAGCTGTGATTCTACCGTTGAGGCGCTGAACTTCTCTGAAAGATTTTGGAGATGACATTTGGATGATATCTTGAACCTTCTCATAATTAGCTTCAATGCCTCTTTCAGTCACAATGTATCCAACGAACCTGCTACTTTTCACTCCAAACATGCATTTGCAAGGATTTAGTTTAAGGCGATTGGATCGGAGAGTGGCAAAGGTTTCCTGTAAATCTTCTATAAGGTCTTTCCCTTGCTCAGTTTTAATAAGTATATCATCCACATACACCTCAACATTTCTTCCAATCTGATACCGGAACACTTTATCCATCATTCTTTGGTACGTGGAACCAGCGTTCTTTAATCCGAAGGGCATCACAGTGTAGCAATTAGTACCGTCCGTGGTTACAAAGCTAACCTTTTCTTGGTCTTCGGGATCTAATGGCACTTGGTGATGTCCTTGATACGCATCTAGCATAGATATGAACTCACAACCGGAGGTAGAATCCACCAGCTGATCTATACGAGTCAAGGGATAACAGTCTTTAGGACATGCTTTATTCAAATATCTAAAATCGATAAAAACACGTCACTTGCCCTAGGAACTAATACAATGTTTTCCAACCAGGAGGGGAATTGTACTTCTTGTTGGTGCAATTTGCACTAATAGTCAAACTTAAATTTTGATGAATGACAAATAGGTTAAAGTTAGAATGTTTGTGAGCTAATGGAAGTTGTGGAGCTTGCAGATTTTTTATCCGGGATGTTCGACTCCCGGTGTCTCGATCCGGGACGTTCAACTCCCGGTGTCTTGATCCGGGATGTTCGATTCCCGATGTGAGCGATCCGGGATGTTCGATTCCCGGTGTGGATGATCCAGGATGTCCGATTCCTGGTGTGATGATCCGGATGTTTGATTCCGGTGTTGAAGTTCCGGATGTTTGATTCCGGAAGGTAAGTAAGGTAAGTCACTGGAGGAGAGTGACTGTGA
>JBAMIE010171643.1:0-15053 GCA_037177295.1 Kaempferia parviflora | reverse complement strand
TTTTTGTTTTATTATTTTTATTATTTATTATTTATTATTTCTTTTTATTTTTATTATTTATTATTAAATTTTTAATATTAAAAAAATTATTTGTTTAAATTTTAAATTTTAAATTTTAAATTATTAATTATTAATTTTTTATTATTTATTATTTTTAATTTATTATTTTTAGTTTATAATTTATTTTATTTGTTTTAATTTTTTTTTAAATATAAAATATAAATTTTTTTAGTTTTTTTTTAAATTTAAATTTTTAAGAAAGAATGAAAATGAGAATGAAAATGAAACCCATCATGTTGTATGAGTTTGGTGATTCTCAAATATTTGGAAATCATTCTCAAATTTTTATTCCCAAACTCATAATTTAAATACCATTATTTACTATCATTCATTCTTTAATTCTTAAATTCATCAACTAAACACCACCTTATATTATAATATAGAATAAAAGATGGGAGATGATGATCGATAATAGAAGGGATAACAAACAAATTTAACCTTAACCTTCCTCAAGTTATTTTCTAAAATAAAAGGTATATATATGTAATTATATTGCATGTGCAGGCGACGCGCGGGGGTTACTCTGCGCCTCTGCGGCAGATGTCGGTAGACGGTAAATACAACGGCTCTGGCGGACACGTTCCCTCGTTGAGTGCGCGTCGACTACTTTACAACTCACATGCAGTCACGGACAGCTTCTTAATGTATATTTATTTATTTATTTATTTATTTATTTTTTGTTTATAAAATAATTAATTCATATAATCATATTCGACACTTTCCCTTCCTCTTCTATAACATTATATATATTGACAAACTAGATCGCCTACATGACCAACTGGAAGAAGAGTAGATCGTTATTGGAGAGAAGCAACTGCAGATCGATGGACGTCGCGGCGGCAGAGCACGCGCTCCTGCTGCAGCGGCTCGTCTTCGACGGGTGCATCGGCGCCTTCGACGGCGAGATCTGCCGCCGCCCGTACCACCGCAACTGTGGCTGCGCGCTACACTGCTACTCCTCCGACGGCACCTGCCGCCGTGGCGGAAGCCGCAAGGTCATCGGCTTCCGAACGCGAGTCGCCTCGCCAGGTTTGATCTCCGCCGACGGGGGGAAGGGGAAGGCGAAGGCTGCTGGGCAGCACGTGGCAAAGCAGCAGGCGGCGGCGTCGTCGTCGTCGTTAATGGATCAATTATGCGTTAAACCGATAGATCAATGGTGAATCTGGAAGTTCTGTTGCCGGTCTTTTTTTTTTTAATGTATGTATATCTAATTTTTTAAGTTTATTTATGAGCATTAATACATTGCGTTACGAGTAACTCTGAAATTTTTATCGGATTGATTGTCAAGATGACGCCACGGTTAAAATATTTGAAGACGTGGTGGTCAAGACCCTGGATGACATGATGGTCAAAGTTAATGAGTACGTGACTAGGTCGGTCGGCCCTAATACTGACAGGGTTCAATGTGATTCCTCAGAATTTATACATGGCCTAGTTCCTCACACTCTAACAGCTCTCTATACTCACCTCTGTCGGTTCGGTGTCGATTAACTAGTGCTTGTTCATATCAGCAGTCACAACACCCACCCGACTGCTTAATACCAATCAAATCCTCTAACACCCATCATATATATTATAGACACAACATTTATCCTATCGGTTTAATGCCGATCAGATCCTCTAACACCCACATACATATCACGGGGCACAATGTTTAGCATTATCCGTTGGATCCTCCAACAGCCACCATACATGTCATAGGCACAACATCCACCCGACCGGCTTAGCTCCGGTTGGCTCAGCTAATACTTAGCACGGATCTTACAAGCGCCGCACCTATTATAAGGTCATATGCACTTACCCAATCAGCTCATCGCATGTTGAATCCAACTTTGCACCTTATTGTTATAACTCTCAATCATACAGCCAGACAGCTCCCACGTCGGCCCGCCCCTTCGGGACTCAGCTCCCCGCTCATGGCCAAAGTTCTCAGTCATACAACCGGGCGGCCCCCTTGCGTTGGCCTGGTCTTTCTAGAAATCTACTTCTCGATTCTCAAGGTTATCGTTCTTAGCACAAAGCCGAGCGCCTCGGGCATTGATCGGTTCACCCCTGGAAACAACCTTGTTAGAGAATTGCAACCGTTTGTAAAAAAAAAATAACTCTCTGCATCAGAGAATATTCTGTCAGCTTGACATATGAAAGCTTCCTTTGGCCCACGGGAAGCCTTACTTACATTTTCTTTACCCGACATTCTCTGACATGAATATTCCTTCTCATCTCGTTACAACGAAGATCATGGGAGGTACTATAAAAAGGTACGTGTGCATACATATATAGAACTTTTTTTTTCCCAGCACTATGGTTGATTTTTCTTTTCCATTCTGCATTTGAGGATGATTTCTGACTTGAGTGTTGTAGTATGTGACTTGGGGACTTTTTTCCTATTTTAGGTTCTAACGCTCCTGTGTACTTGTCTGAGTGTACATATACTTGTGGGTATTACTTTCCGTTGGTTCTCTTTGTTGGGTGCATGAGAGCATGTAGATTCCAAATCATCTTTCGGCCTTTGCTTTGAGTCCTCTCTCCATCAAAGTTTTACCCTTATTGTTGACCCTTTCATCCGACTCAGTTTTTGGACGGAAAGAAGCATAATTTTCTTTGTTTCGGATTTAATATGATGCGAATTCTCACATATATAACGTCTTTTGACTTGCATGCCACAGCGAGAAGGGGGGAAAGTTTTCTATTTATTGTTCAATTTTCTATTTCTAAATAAAAGTAATTTAAAATTGAATAAAAAATATTTTTATTAATAAACGATCGATCACCTTTTTTTGTTGTTTTGTTTAATTTTTAATCAGTCTCCAAGTAAGAAAGCAAAAGAAAAAGAAGAAAAATATAAATGAAAAGAATGCGTTGGCGTGTGTATACTGGTATGGACTTCAAAACCTGCAGCTTCTGCCGCTGCCCTCCTCTGTTTCACCTTCAACTCCATGGCATGACTTGTTCATCACTTCTTTTTCAACTAAATCCGCAGACAATTGTTTCTTCCCTGCTCGATAGAAACAAGAAATCCTTTGAGCATTTCTAATTCCTCTGTGCCTTTTTTCAACTTAAACATCAATTAGAAAAAAAGGTCCAAACAAAATAGACATGAAACTGCTGACTCTAACAAACGCAACGTAAACGTCACTTCCAAGCTTGATATATATTCATTCCAATCCATTCTCATTTCTCTGTGCAGAAACTGAGAATCTAAAAGACATGGCAGGCAAAGTTGCAGAGGCATCCTGGCTTCTCTGCCTCCTTGAGGGTTGCATCTCTGCCTTCGACTCCGAGATCAAGAGACGGCCTTATCATCGCAACTGCAGCTGCGCCTTGCACAAGACTCAACGCAGTTCGAGGGGCCATGCCCGTCCGTGCGCTGCCGCTAAGGTCTCGTTTCCCTTGGGCTCTAACACCTTCAAACCACTCCGTCTCGCCTACTCTGCTCCTCCTGCTGCAGCGCTGCTCACATCCTGAAAACAGTGTCTCCTCTTTGAAGTATTGCAGCATTTTATTGTGAATCGGCTCAATTGTTTTTTGTAAATCAGAATTTAATTTTATTACAATGTTGAAAAGAATAATATTCTAAACTACGGATTAAATTCGTTTTTGAAAAATAAAGTAAAAGAAAGAACGGCTCCGAATAATCCGTTTTTAACAAATTTGCGATTTTATTGGGAAAATCATTATTGATGTTAATAAATACGCTGTTGACTTTGTCCAGCGGTTATGTTTATATAATGATCATCGCTGGTGATTTTGGAAATTGGCGCACCTTTTGCCGCCGTCGGCGATCGTTATTCCCGGGAACCGGCTTGGCTTGGAACGATCGAGTTTGATTGATTTCGTCTTCTAGGGTTTCTGTCTGGCGCCGACGTTTATTGTTCGAACAGAGTTGGTTGGCGGGCAGAAGCATTCAATTGAATTGGCCTTCTGCGGGAACTTTCGGTTCCTCCAACGAAGCGTGTGGGGTCTGGTTGTCGAATTCAAGGATTTCCGGTGGTAGATTCGTATCGTTAGCGGAAAGCAGTTTCGCCGGCGGCCTTCTTCTGATTTTCAAGGCGGAAGAGAGTTGTAGGGCGGAACGCTGGTGTTTTGCGCTTGGAAATAGCAGTTTATTATTATTATTATTATTATTATTTGAGAGATCTTGAGATTTGTTCTCAATTGGTTTTTGTCGAAGTCATGGAACGGATTATCGGTGGGAAATTTAAGCTTGGGAAGAAGATTGGAAGTGGTTCTTTTGGCGAGCTCTACGTCGGTATGCCATTTTTATGCTCGTCTTTGTGGATCATTATTAAAGTTCTGTATTTTGAGTCATTGATTTCGACTCCGTCTTTGTTAACATTTTCCCTGTTTTTTCTCCTTGATTCGGTTCAGGTGTTAACATAGAAAATGGAGAAAAGGTGGCACTTAAACTGGTACGTCTTGTTCTTATTTCCAAAGTCGAAGCATTTATACTATAATATATGGATTTTGGACATTGCCGACATATGAACTTGATTCAGTTAAAATTACTTGAGATGTGTTGTCGAACATTGCACATGCAGTTTAAGTAATGCTCCGTTGGTTCATTTTTGTCATACCATCATACATATAGTTATATAGTGCTTTAGAGATTGAGGTTAGAATGTGTGTTTGTTTACCGGCATTCACTTTTCTAGTTAACATGTATAATATTGGTTCCCAGGAACCACAGAAGTCTAGTCATCCTCTGCTTCAGTACGAAGCGAAAGTGTATGCTCTTCTCCAAGGAGGAAGTAAGTTGTTCAGTAGTATTTTTTTTTTTTTTTTTATGTTTGCTTGTGCACAATGATGATTTTGGTTTTGTGATTCATTAAAGGTGGAGTTCCCAAACTGAAATGGTTTGGTGTGTATGGAGAATTTAACATCATGGCCATTGATCTTCTTGGTCCTAGCCTTGAAGATCTATTCAACTTATGTGATCGGAGATTCTCATTGAAAACCGTACTATTGCTTGCTGATCAGTTGGTACGTGGATTATTTCTCCTTAAATTTTAGCTCTGGCACAAGAGACTTCTGAAGCACTGCCATAATATTTTCATTTTTGCTTTGACAGATAACTCGGGTTGAGTATATGCACTCAAAGGGTTTTCTTCATCGTGATATAAAGCCTGACAACTTTCTTATAGGGCTTGGTCGAGCAACTCAGGTGCGTCTATAACTTAATATGCATATTAATTGCAACTGAGAACATCTGGAGTTGTAGCTCAGTTCAATATATTGCACAAAGATACAATGATCACAATATTGTTTTATATGCTAGCAGCTAGTTCCAGGTTACTCTTGTTAGCAAGAACCATGAAACAAACTACCTTTAGTGCCTTTAGTGACAATTCAGAAGTTTACTTTGAGGAAGTATCTCACCAAGTTTCCAATTGTTTTACTTGACTATCTAGTATTTTCTTGACCTATATAACCATCAGATCTGGGCAAAAGATTCCCTTTCTTTCTGAATACATGAGCTTTAACATGTAATACCTCAAATTTTAATTCTGATATTATTTATATTGAAATTATATTGAAATGATTAAATTTACATACCCACATCTTAACGTTGTTGCTATGCATTTTCTCTGCTGGGAGTCATTCAGTACTTTGTTTGCGACATGGTTTAAGTTTTAATAGCTTTCTTCGATCAGTATGAATAAGGGAAATGCTAGTCTGGAATTGCCACAACTGCTAAGCATGGCATTCTGTTTAACAGCAAGGGTTTTCACCTTTCCAAGTTTCTTAATTGCTTTTCTTTTCACTCTCCAGGTTTATATTATTGACTATGGTCTTGCGAAGAAATACAAGGATCACCAAACCAGAAAGCACATTCCATATAGGTAATAAAAGCTCGATTTTGATATATTAATTTTGAAACTTGCTTTGAGTGAATCACACCTTTTGACATTCTTGCTGCATAAAGTAGTAATAATATGATTAATTTGTGCAGTGTCTTGGATGAATTTACCTTTGAACTTTCAGTTTATTAATTTAATCTTGATTATTCATGATGACACTAGCCACTTCAACTTCTAAAAAATTTTAGGAACTGTGGTAGGTTTATGACTGTAAATTGGTCCTTTCCACCAAGTGTTTTTATATATTTACATCTTTCTGATATTAGTTTGTAGGTACATTCTGTCGTGCTGCACAAAATTTCTGATTTTTTTTTTGCCTTTTGGTTTTATAACGTGTTTCCATTTACAGGGAGAATAAAAGCCTAACTGGAACAGCACGATATGCAAGCATTAATACACATCTAGGAATTGGTGAGTTTTTTTTTTAACCTTAAATATTGTCAAGGCTATTTTCAGTTTTGCAATTTTTCTAGAGTTTTTTTTTAATGTTTAATATGTACCTTAAGAACCAAGCCGAAGAGATGATTTAGAATCCCTTGGCTATGTGCTTATGTACTTTTTGAGAGGAAGGTTAGCTTCATTTCTTCTTGATGTCCATTGCATCATATTTGTTTCAGTCAGATAATTAAGACACATTTCTGGTTTATTTATTTTTTCTTCAGCCTCCCTTGGCAAGGGATTCAAGCAATCACTAAAAAGCAGAAGTATGATAAAATTAGTCAAAAGAAAATATTGACCCCCATAGAGGTAATCGAAAATCTTCTTCAATTCCCATGTAGTGCTTGATTAATTAAGAACTCGATTGAACAACATTATTATTCTTTACTTTTAATTTAATTATAACTAGGGACTTTGCGAGTCCTGTCCGCCAGAATTTGCATATTATTTCCGTCACTGTCGATCCCTTGGATTCGAGGGCAAGCCGGATTATTCATACTTGAGGAGGCTATTCAGTGATCTGTATGTTCGACAAGGTGTATAAAATTTTACTTTTATGCTATAATAATATTTCAATGCCCTTTGCTTTCTCCAGCTTACCAAATTTCTCTCTTGCCGTTCTATCGCATCGCCTGCAGGATATCAGTTTGATTTTACTTTTGACTGGAATATGAAGCATTCCCAGATTAGTGTTAATCCTCGACCGCAGGTATGGCAATGCTTCTCAGATTGCTGTTTTTAACTTTTGTGATGTCTGTTCATTGCCGGCCAATAACCTTTTGTTTCATCGGCCGGGTGCATGATAAGATGGGCAGAGCCACCGGCACATCCTTCGTGAGGCCTGAAAGAATTCCAGGTTTTGTTTCTTTTCTGAAGTTTTAACATAATCATAGACGACAAAGTTCGAACTTCTGGATTGCCTGTCTTTATTTGCAGCGCACAAGATTCGTGATCAATTCTCGGGTGATCATTCCAAGCACAAATTTCCCGATAATGCATTCTCAATGTTGAAACAAGTCGTAAGTTCCATTTTTGCCAGAACTTCAATCTCGATAATTAAGCAGTTCATTCAGACCGAATATTCTAATTGCAGGTTGAATCCGAGAAAATCTGCCCGACGTCGCACAACGAGAGTGTTTGGAAGAAAGTCGCTGTGCCAAACAGTAGTCACCAGAGAGTTCAGCAGCAGCCTGTCATAGCCTCCGACTCTTCCCGCGTCTTCAGGCCCGCCGCAACGAGAGGAGCTCGCAACGAGCCCCTTCTCCGTGACTTAGATTTTCTCTCTCTTGAAGACATGTGGCAAAAGGCGAATCGCTCGTCCCCAGCAGCGCCCTTGGTCTCTCTTGAAAACATGATGCAGAAGTAGACAAAATCATTGCAAAAGTTATAAGATGGATGACATTTATTTCAAACGTTAGAATCCAGTGCCAGATAATCAGGGGAAATTAGTGTTTAATGTGCTACCTCTTGTTGTGGATAGTGATGTTCTGAATGTCGAGTTAATGTATATTATCCTAATCGTAAACAATTCACATAATGCTCTTTTAGGTTTAGAATTGCTTATAATAACCAAGAGGATGATTAATTTAGAGAATAACTTAGTGAGTTAATTTTCTCCTACTCGTATGTGTATTTTGAGTTATTTCTAATTCAATATGCCATAAATAATCCATAATGAGTCTGAGCCACGAATAAATTAGCTAGTGTATATTTCAGAGTCACCTGTAACTCAGCATGTCTCTTGGGGTGTAGTAGAATTGACATAATCCTCAACAACCAATCTTGTTTTCGAGTTTATAAACTGTTCAGTATATAATTTGAGTGATTGTATTGTGATTTGTGGGACACTAAACAATGGCTTGCTGAAAAATGAAAGCTATATAGCATTCTAACGTTCTCTGTGATGCTGTTGGGGATTTGAACTTGTTAATGAATTGCCTCGCGCGAAGAGGCCGGTTCGTAAGTATTCCACAAAGATCATTAAGGTACAGGCAATTCCGATTGGATCCGTGGCGCAATGGTAGCGCGTCTGACTCCAGATCAGAAGGTTACGTGTTCGATTCACGTCGGGTTCAATTCTAATTATTTTTTATTTTTTCATAGTATTAATTAATTGCACGAAAGCAAACAAAAGCTCTTCTTTTTACTGCAAGTAACAGCAGCAATCTGTTTCCAAGGAGGCCCATGAAATTGGGAACGAGATGCCATGCACGTGAACTCCACTGCCACTCCCATCCCATCCATTATTTATGTATTGGTTATTTATTTATGCAATCTAAACTCACGCCACCACACTATAATTAAAAAGAGAAATACATTTTTTTAATATTTAAAATTACATCGGAAATAACTGGTTTTTATTATTATTTCTTCAAGAAAACAACTTCTGCTGACACAATTTATACTCCAACCTAACGAAATTGATCCGCACCGTCCATCGCATCCAGTCCCTGACTCGCAAAACAACAATTTTTTTGGGTCCGTGACAGCCGCGTCATCACTAACTCCAACGTCTCGATTCTCAGGGCTTGACTTGTTATTTGAAAAACATTATAGGGCGATTTATATAAGAATATACCAAAAAAGCACACAGCTGCGTCGTCCACTTCGCTTCGTCTCTCTCTCTCTATTCCTCTTCGAAATCGTGGGCTCGAGCTCGAGGAGGCAGGCGAAGGTTTCCTTTCAAAGCCCTAGATCCTTTTCCCCTTCCAAAGTTCTTCCTCTCTGTTGTCCTACATTCTGACACGGATCTTTTCTTCTTCGCTTCTTGGATCTGCTCCATGCGCGCTCGCGCTGCTTTCTGCCGTTCTCGCTTCTTCCGGGGGCCATAGATTTCGTCCCGTTTGGACACTGCCATCAGATCTGCCCGTTTTACATGGAGAAAGTTCGTATCTTGATCGCTTTGGTCTCTGCGAGCTGCGTAGCCTGGGGCGCAGGCGGCACTTCCGCGCTCTCGTCGGATCTCATCCACCGCTTCTCCGACGACGCGCGTGCGGCCGTGGAGTCACGTGGAGGTGTTTCCGGGTGGCCTATCAGGCGGACCGTGGAGTATTATCGGATCCTGGCGAGGAACGATTTCCAGCGGCAGAGGCGCCGTCTCGGCACTCGTTATCAAATTTGGTTTCCATCAGATGGGAGTGACACTGTGTCGTTCGGGAACGACTTCGGATGGTGAGTTAACTCGTTCATTTTTTATGTTTTGTTTTTCCTTCAAAATGTCAAGCTTTTGAGTCATCTGGTCGTTCTTTTCTTAGAAGACAGTAAAATAGACATGAACAAACATAACAAAGCTATTTGTACTGGCCTGTAAGTGTTGATGCAAAATTAGTGATGAATCTGTAGGATCCCGAATAGTTAGGACAAACATTACTTAACGATGAAGTGTTGATTCCCAAGTTCGTTTGGTTTTGTGGTGTTTACCAGGTTGAATTATATAATTATAGTATTTAAGTTATTTTCTTCAATTAAATGACACTTTTAGTCGTAGAAGAAGGAAGTATTGATATTCCATTCCATGGTTAGTTAAAAGTCTAACAATTGCAGCACCAAATAGTAAAGAAGCTGTCCATGGAACATTATTTAGTCTGCCTGAAATAGTATGACTATGAATTTGAAATCGATTGTGCTCATATTTAAATTTTTGTGGGTCAAAGATTCTTTGCTAGAGGAATTTTATTATAAATATCTTCCAGTAACTAAGAAAATAAGCCTCTCCTATTGAAGTGTGCTGAACTTAAAATATTCCCTTTGTATTGACAAGTGGACAACAACAACAAAACCACAAAAAGTAATGGGTCTCGAGCATTTGGTCTAGTCTATATCAATATTGGTTCACCATTAGTTCTATATGATGTTATTTTGTTGGTAACATCCATAGATTTTTAATTACTCTTAAAGACATTAAATAGAAATTTCTTTGGCCTCACTCTTCTCCTTGGAACTTTCTTATGGTTAATACAATTTGTCTAACTTCATATGGGACCATCTTAGTCAAATCGCTTGAGGAAGAGATGGTACACATGTAACACCCGCTTGATAGAGTGTTGTATTCGTAGCTGTCTTGCTTCTTCGATCCACAGGGCATTCCCAAACCCCAATTGGTTCTCCTTTGACCCTGTCAGGTAGTAATGGGTTAATTGTAAATTTCTCATGACATGCTTTCATGAAGAGAATATCAATTGTCGCCCTCACACTAGTTTTTTGGTTTTATGTGGTACTCCAAAGTAGTTGTGCTTCGGCAAATAGATTTCACTCTTGTGTGTGCAGCATCCTGACCTGTAAGATGTATATGTTGGTCTTTCTGTGATCTGAATTTTGTCGTGTTTTCTTGTCTTGGATTTCAGTTCCTCTTCCCATTTTCCTTTTGTTATTAACGGTCTCATCCTTCAACACAGGTAGAAGGATTGCAGTGAGTGCTCTTAATGTTTACTGCCAAAAGCTAGGATAAAACTAATCCCTCTCCAGAGGAGGTAGTGGGTGTCTGAGTGAGGAAGAATAACTTATAGTGTCATTTTATCTCTTCCACCTTCTCTAGGGAGTAGCTTGCAGGAGAGAGTACACTACCCTCACATTAATCATACACACTATTAGGGATCAAATAATCCCATGCCTTGTACATAAATATTTACAGGACATGGGATTATTTGATCCCCAACAACCACAAATGAGGGTGTCATAGAGACCCAATGCTGAGATTGTGACCTCTAGAAGGGCTAGTTGAAGGCCTTGTAAGGAGATTGCATTTCTCCTGAAGGGGAAGAGATTCTTTTTTTCAATAGAATATGAGTTTTACTTCTGTGTGTTATAATCTAAGAGCTTCGATACCTTCATTGTAGGATCTCATCTGAATGGAATCTAAACATAGTCTTTGATTAAGTTTATTTCATTTAGACATTTTCTCTGATTTTATCATCTACTCGAGCTGTCCTTGTTTGCTCACAAGTAATATTTTTCTTTTACATGGCTTTTCAGTAACCCTGCACATTTGCACAATTTTTTCGTGCCTATTTCTTAACAAATAGCTTTTTTCAGGAACCATGCAAATCTTCAATTTTTTTTCACCCTTATTTCTTTACTGTCCAGCATTACAACCAATATACCATAGCTATTTTATAATCTCTTGTAAATTTTTAAGGATAAGGAGCATATGATAGTAACTGATAACTCTAGACATTTCTCTCCTTTTAACCATTCATTCTTTATCCTTTTTATGACGTGGATACCATGCCTATCATTTGTTGACGACAACAAAGAATTTCATGATACTCCTGGGAATAATAGCTTGCTGTAGGTCATGCACTTGTATATTGATAATACTTAATTCATATATATTATTCAGTGTAGACAGCAGATAACCCTATAATCTGCAGCACTTTGTATTCTTTTTTATGCCATTTTTGGTATTAACATTTTCATTTCTTACTATAGCCATTCCATTCTAGTCAACATGATATTTAATTAACATCAGAGAGTTTTATCATCTCTTGTTGATTGACAGGTTATACTACACTTGGATTAGTATAGGGACACCTAATGTGTCTTTTCTTGTTGCACTGGATGCTGGAAGTGACTTGCTATGGGTTCCTTGCGATTGCATTCAATGTGCTCCATTGTCTGGTTATCCCAGTTTGGTAGGCATATACGTTCTGTGACCCCCTGTACAAGGCAATTTGAGTTGTAGTGACAAACTTTCCATGCCTTTAGTTTTTGTTTTTCATACTATTTAATTACCTTTGGTTTCTATTTTGTTGTCAATTAAATTGCCTTGTCATATTATTTTAATACACCATGTTAAAAATATTTCTTTCAGTCCCATATTTTTAGTTATGAACTTATGAATATTGTTAGCTAGTTCGAGAATATTTATAATAATGGGCAAATGCATCAAGAAATTCAAATATATCTGGACATCAAGTTTGGTACTAAAGATTTATTTTTTGAGGGGAAGTTGTAGTTTCTAAGGTATATTTTTGCCTTAAAGGAAGTATGTTGTTTGATCTTTTGCTATAAAAATGTCAATATTCTGCTGATATCATTCTCCTCATCCTTATTGTGTAGGTTGTAAAATATTGTCATATTTTAATTCTTTTTTATTCTTTAATAGTTTTTTGGTCTCCCTTTTAGTTATTTTTCACCTTTTATATTCTGTTAATTTTTATGATTGTGTTAATCATTAAATTTTATCTTTTTTAGAGTAATAACTTTTGTGTTTTCTCACACCCATCACCAACTCTATTGGTTGTGTCTCTATTTTTTTGCCATCTGATTCCGCATGACATCTGTATTATCAATGTCTTCCTTTCATTATTCTAGCATTAAAATATCATATACTAGTGGAATTGTTATTTACTGTTACCTTTAAGTTCCACCATGATGTTCTTGTAATACTAAAAATGGGTTCTCTCAGATGGTTATCTAGTGCCATCAGCTAAGTATTTATCTTCTTGACTGCACAATCTATCTTTCTAATAAGGAAATATTCTTTCAGATTATGATTATTATCAAAGAGTTATCAAATGCTTATCTATTTTGTTGAAATAATTCCTCTCCGTTTAATTTTTTTTATATCCAAAGCCTTGAAGTACTCTGCTCTTCCTACACATCGATTCAAATCTTCCACATGTTAAGTTTTTCATGTCTCATAATTACATTGGGTTTCTCAAAATTTGCTTTTGATTTGATCATTCTGTTCTACATGAGGGCCTAAGGATTTATAACATTACTTTTTTTTCTTTAAAATCAACTTTAGAATTATATTTTCTGTCTTGTTAACATAAACAGCATTATCTTTAGTTGTTGCTAACGTTTGGGTTGAAACCTGCCTTCATCAAAATGGAGGGTTGCATCTATATACATTATTAAACAAACAACATTAGTTTTATCATTGTTATCTATCATAATATTACATTGTTATGTATCTTCATACTACATTGTTATGTTTAACTTTTCTGGCATGTGAAATAGCGAAACTTGTGCTACCTTTTTTCCTTTCTAATTCATTTTGTTTTTTCGATGATATGTTTATTTTTCTCTTAATTGCATGTACACCTAAGAGTGTTCCCTTTCAATTTGCTATCCTAATTCTATGACAAATTTGCTATCCTAATCCTATAACAAATGACTTTTCTCTTTACCTGCACCAACTCACAATAATACTGAAACCCTTCATCACCAATTATTGTTCCTATGTTCCAAGTTGCTAATATGATCCAATAACGATGGACTAGCTCTTTTACCAATGCTTTCCCAGAACAGTGTAGAACCCTTTGGCTACTTTGCAGCATGTTTGCGCTCTTTTCAAGGTACATGGATGGTTCTGTTTCGGGTGACAACCTAATATTATTGAAAATTATGATTGATGATCATGATCACAAGGATTTTGACCTCATTCAAACCTCTAATTTTCCTCCAGGGTTGTGATTCATTTTCTAATTTTTATAGTTTTATGTGTTACAGTATAGTAATGTATAAGATGTTAATTAGTGTATCCATGTATTCTGATGTGTAAGATTTTGATTATGCTATTTCATTTTGTGCCAAACTTTCACTATAATCTCTATGATATTATGTAAACTGTTGGTTTGACTCAAGGAAGTTTCACAAAGTTGCTGCATTTTTTTTTTAATTTAGTTTCAACCTGTTGTAGGTGTGTATAAAAATTGTTGCAGTAACTATTTGTTGTTCCGCATGTGCTTGTTTTCTTTTTCTTGTGATTTATGAGTGTGTATATTCCTGATTAATTGCCAACTATGTATTGGATTAGTAAATTTTTGCTGTAGACAAAAAATAAAGGACTCTTCAGTTTAAATTTCACAGCAGGTTTAGCACTTAATTCCAATGATTGATTGGCAGGTGCTCCCTTTTATATGGAACATCTATTGTGCAGGATAAAGATCTTAGCGTGTACAACCCAGCAAAATCAAGAACCAGCAAATATCTCTCCTGCAATAATGAGCTATGTAGTTTGCGATCGAGTTGCGATAATCCAGGAAACCCTTGCCCATACAATATCAAGTACAGTACAGAAAATACATCCAGTTCAGGTTTGTTGGTTGAGGATAAATTTCACTTGGCCTCAAGTGAGGATCGACTATTGGTGAATGCCTCAGTCCTGATAGGGTAGGCTTATTTATTTATTTGTTTATTCTCATTCTGAGTGCTGAGTTACTTCTTTCACAAGTTTCTTAACATGATTTTGTGTTCCTGAGCCAGCTGTGGTAGGATGCAAAGTGGTTCTTATTTGGATGGAGTTGCTCCTGATGGCCTTCTTGGTTTGGGGTTGGGAGCTGTTTCAGTTCCTAGCTTTCTTGCAAGAACTGGATTGATACATGATTCTTTCTCTTTGTGTTTTCGGGATGATGATTCTGGGAGAATATTGTTTGGAGACAAAGGCCCTTCAACTCAACAATCTACGTCTTTTATTACTGTGGATGAAAAAATGTATGTTTGTTTGCAGATAAATCATATTATTATTTCTGAGCCACTGTTCCATTATTACTGTTTTCAGAACTCCATTTCTACGCCTGCAAATGATAATTACTGTATTAATATAGGCATCTCAAATTATTACCCAAAGAAAAACCAAGTTACACCGGATTGTCCTCTCACCATGCATTACTTTGTTTGTGTGAAACAACGAGATTGTGAATCATAATTATGTGCTTCTATAGTGTCAAATGTGTCCCTTAGTTTCATCCC
>JBAMIE010171626.1:0-15059 GCA_037177295.1 Kaempferia parviflora | reverse complement strand
AGCTCAAGCTCATAAAAAATAAACCAAGCCAAGCTTGAACAATCATTTCAAAGGCTTGGTTCATTTTGAGCTCGGCTTGGCTCAGCTCGGTTACCTTATCAAACAAGCTTGAACACCCCAAAGTTCGGTTCGGCTCGGCTCGTTTACAGCCTTGGCGGAGATTGATAATCCATTAGACAGAATACACAAATAACATAGGAAGCTATCCTTAAGAGCCTTCATTTGTTGACAGTTTGCCAAACCCAAGAAACAGATCCAACTTGACAAGATTATTTGACTGTGTAAGTCATCAAACAACAGAATTGCAATACAGAAGGTGACAGCTGATAATATGGAAAGGCTGAGAAGGAAATAAACTTGGAAAAGACAGGTTATTGTTTAGAAATTGAATAAATTTAATTGTTAGAATGGAGACAATACCCGCCCGCTCTGATTCCAGCTCCCCAGCAGACATAATGATAGGTTCCATTCCCATTGCACGAAAAATAAGTTCAGTTTGAAATGTTTTGCCTTGACCTTTTCCTCCCCAAATACCTACAAGACCATGAACTTGATTATACTTCACTAAGATGGATAATAGTGAGTACAGCAAGGTCTCACAACAAGCAACTGATAATGCCTGATGAAATAAATACATAAAATAACATGAATTTTGGTGTAGTCTGTAGAGTTCATTGGCATGAAGAGTCATTATTTTCAAGATAATTAGAAGTTGATAACTCGTGGAAAATTATTAAGATTAGTCCTCTAGGTAGTCTCCTGTACCTACATTTATTATCTTACTTATCATATTGCATATACATCCTTCTTACTGAATCATGATTTAATTTCTTGTATCATTTTGGTCTGCATGGGTGAAACCTACCCTTCTGCTCGACAACTGAAACTGGCACTAGATCAGCATGAACGGATCACTGGCGTCAGGCAAAATTGTTGTTCTACTAGGTAGTACCATCACTTTCTCAATTTATACTGATAAAGATGAAGGACAACTAGCATTGTGAAGTGTTAAGGAAGGCATTGCTTGAGACAGAAAGATTGCATAGGTGGAGCCAGCCTAGCATTGCATGGGGGTCTGACACATTCTAGAGGCGAATACTTAAGGTAGGCAGAGTCAAGTGCAGGTGCAATGGTGGTTAGATTAAAGAAGATTTTTTTTTTGTTGAAATTATAGCCTATGAGAAACATGAATATATTAATTAGACAGATCAATATTAGTTAAATTCAACATGAATTTAACTTATATATATTAATATAATTATAATTTAACATAAATTTTACTTATGTTAGATCAATTTTGATTGTAAATATAAATAAATCATGTTATCATAAGTAATAATTTAATATTAATAAAATAGACGAATATCATTGTATATCAAATTATTTATATTTGTAGTACTACTTAATATTAATGTTATTGACGAGTAATTAGTATTTATGCTTTATTAATGATTATAAGAGTGCATATTAAATTATTAATCATAATTTAGTACTGATTAATATTAATCTTATTTATAAATTCATACATTACTACTTAACTAATACACTATTACTCACAACATTATAAAAAATTAATACCTTATAGTAGAGACGAGATTACACATGTTTCTCCCAATATGTTTCAACCATGTCACTTGTCACAATATATATATTTTTTTTTGATAATCCAAGTATCCAGTTCTAACCGACTAAATCGTAGAAGTGATCGGCCTGCCCCACGGAAAGCTCTCATCGGCCATCAGAATAAATCTGAAAGCACACACGGCTCCTTGCCAAGCAGCCAACATCCCGAATCTTTCATCCGGGTGGAGGAAAATGCCCGCACCATAGCTAGGAATCAAATCATGGGTGCTTGGTGAATTGTTAAACGCACACTATGATTTTTTAAACTACAAATATATAATTAATTGAATAACTAATCTTACCATTCACACTTTGATTCTATGTTCTAAACATATGGACACCTTCTAGTTCCAACATAATATCTCATTTGTAACAACCCTATTTGTAATTATGTTAAGAATCATTCCACAAACATTGAGACGTAGAATCATGTCAAAACAAATACATTTAGTAAATAGTGGAAGAGAAAGCCTTTGTTAGGGTGAAGAGGTTAAAAAATTGATAAATTTGATGGAATCCTAAGTGACAGTCTCAAGAAACCTTAGCAGCATTGCAACAACGTTATAAGCAATATGTGACTTTCCTCCCTTATATTCTTCTGTAACCAATTCATCTTGTTCTTTCCTTCTCCCTCCTTAGCAATGCCAATATGGAAAGGAATCAATTGAATTTTGAGTTTCAAATTAGATTTTGACAATTGCTTATTTTGGACATCATATAGTTTGGTATCTTTTCCTTCAGTTCACATATTGTTAAATTTGGTAAAAATTTAATGAGACAATTATAATTCCCGATTTACATTATCTATTTCGTTGTTTGTTTAGAGTCAACTATATAAAACTATAAAAGTGGTGTCGTGTCTAAGTATTATTTAAGTCTTCAATAAGGTATATTTTATGTTACTAATATGAGAATCAAATGTCCAAGAGCTTGATAGATACATCTTGAAAAATTTGTAATTCAACATGGACAAGTTGGATAATTATTGGACCAATACGTCAAGGCTGACTTTGGCAAGTTGTTCGTGGAGCAGGAAAGATAGTGACTTGATGGGGTCAAGTTGAGTGCACGTGGTCACATTGGTTGTTGGTTCAATGGCTTGGAGACTCAGAACAAGACGAACTCCAAGGCAAGGTGAAGGATGAAATAGAGCAGCTTTGGAAGAGTTGGTGCATCCAAAGGACTGAAGGCTTAATAAGATGGACTCAAGAGCAATAAGCATTGATGCCATCAAATACTTAAAGATATGTTAGTTGTGAGAGATATGAAGGAATTGAATCTTCGATTGTATTTCCGAGTAAAGTCTACCTAGTGTTTAGTAAGACCAAGGAAGAGTGAGTTTCTAATGGTAGCCCACATTTGAGTTTGATCTCGACTTAAGTTGGGATCTTCAAGCTAATTCAATAATTTGTACATGACGGAAAGGTTTTGTTTCAGCTCTAGTTGACTGCAGCTATTGAGTCAACTAAGAAGTCGATAGTTTGAAGTAGGGTGTTTTTTGTTGGGGGTTTTCTAAAACTTTACATATACATCCCTATGTATTAGAATAATTACAAATGTGTGCCAATCTACCTCAACAATTTATGTCCTGAAGATTCAAAAATCAACAAAAAGTCAAATTTTTATACTCAAAAGATAGTGAGACTTAAGGCATAATCAGAGCCAACATGCACAATACTAACTATTACACAAAAGACAATATTCATACAGAATTTTAAACATAAAAGAAAATATTAAGATTCTTCTTCATTACCAAAGATTTTGTCAGACAAACATTACACAAAAGTAGGATTCTTTTGAGTGACATCTTGTGACAAATTAAATTGTTTCCATTGTATGACCTATTGACAACCAAATCAGTAAGGAGTTAGAGATGGATACAACAACAACAACAACAACCAAGCTTTATCCCACTAGGTGGGGTCGGCTAAAGTTAGAGATGGATAAGATTAAGAAATATAAAATGAATCTAAACTGCATAGGTAGAATGCTAGAGTATCTACTTTGTATTTCTTGAAGTCAAAATAATCATTATACCTGTTTGCATTATGCTTAAGCTAACCTATCGAATAGAGCATCTTATCACCAATTCAGGATTTCAGATAAATCGAAGCAAGCACTTTGGCATCACCAAACCAATTTACTAGTTGAAAATGAAATATCATCTGAAAAAGATTCTACATACAAGCAAGCATAACTTTTACCTAGTATTAGGGGAACCTTAACATTGATGTGATGGGCAAGGTAGTTCTTCACAATGTGACAAGCTGCAAAAGCAAAAAAGAACTTCGAGAGTACAAAACCAACTCAAAGGCAAACTTGACACGTAAAAGGAATAATTACATATGAAAAAATTGAATCATTAACAATAAGAAAAATACAGAAATAATAAAACAAAAATCAGCATACTGTTAAGGACCTAAATGAAATACTAAAGACCTATTTGTAAATACCATATATTACATGGGTGCTAAAATGTGATACTAATGTTATGAAACATTTAGGTAGGAGGAGACTACTAGGGTAAATTTGCCCCTCTTCATGGTATAAGAGCTAGGTCCCTGCTCTCAAAAGGACTAATAAGATTAATATAGCAGCACAATATTTAAAATATTTTCTCAAATCTAATACATCAATCTAGCTCATATTCAAGTCTAGCACCCATTAACATTACATCCACCTGCTTAGTTAAGATGGCATAATACCACATGAAAAGTTATTGGGTGCTAGATTTTATCACAAACTATGGATGCCATACTAGATTTAAAAAAAAAAATACACTAGATTTGAGAAAAAATATAAAGGTCGTGCTATATTATTCTATTAATCCTTTTCGAAATTGATCTCTCTATGTTGTAATCATGCATGACAATGCCTCCAACGAGCTACTCGAACATGCACATGCATCCATTGCTCGAGTCATTGT
Organism: Kaempferia parviflora; assembly: GCA_037177295.1. Classification (NCBI taxonomy): domain Eukaryota; kingdom Viridiplantae; phylum Streptophyta; class Magnoliopsida; order Zingiberales; family Zingiberaceae; genus Kaempferia; species Kaempferia parviflora. The sequence continues at coordinate 10,510 of JBAMIE010171626.1, read as the reverse complement.
TTGCTAATGAGAATCTTTTATAAAGAGCTGTTAAGCACCCAAAAACACACTGCAAGCATAATAGTAAGACACGATAAGCACCAATGATGCAAGTACATCAACTTTAAGTAGAACCACAAGTACATCAATCCCGCCCCCACGGGCATAGCCGAGTTGGTACTCGGGTGGTAGATTGCCATAGGAGAGCGGGGATCAAATCCTAGGGGAATAATTCCCTGGGAATAAAATCCTTTCCACCTAAAGAGATGTCCCTCGGTCACTATGATTTACCTCCCTTCCAATGCCTTGGGACGGGCGTGGAGGGGCGCCTGAGGCGAGTGTATCACCTTTTGCTAGAAGTACATCAACCCCATTTTTGACTACTTATCGTGTGCTCCCAAAGTTGTGGCCGCAACCACCCGGTTACCATCATTGTAGTGCTTTATTAAAATGATCCATTTCATGCAGACAGACGGTGCACTTCACAAACGTATCATGCCTCCGATCATGACTCAAAATTGCTAACCCATAGTGAATCTTAAGTAGCATGCATCAGAGGTCAACCTCCATTGGTGAGGTCGACACCATCGCTGATATCAAATAAAACATTTGGCAGAAGCTACTATTGACTGAGGAGATGTTGGAACCTATCTAATTTTCTTGAATTGCCTTTAGGTTGGGCTAAGATAAGTTAGGTTTAAACTAAACTTGTTATGGCATTGACATTTTGGTAATTTATAGATGAGTATTATCTTATGTCCAACTCAACACCTCTTGACATGCTATAATACCGGTCAAGATAAGTTGAAATAATCTTTTTATTTTATTATTTTTTATTTTTGTAAATTGTGTTCATACAATATAGTATCAAAATCATACCATTTTAAGTGAAAAACAAAAATTTGAGTTTAAGTATATAGTTGTATTATCTTTTTTTATTTTTTATCCCCTTCCACCTCTAATTCACCACTGGCACAAAGATACTGAAACAATCTTCTAATCAAAGACCAAAACTCCGACATAGCTCAAGATTTTAAATCTTGGTTTGGCCTCAACTAGTTTTTAAAGGTCCTATAACCAACATGTGCCTTATGCCTTACTAACAGAGAAACAATTTCCTAGCCTTATTGTAGTCTGCTGCAATTTAGAATCCAAGGGAATGATCTAAATATGAAGAAGCCTCCTAAAATCTGAAACTAAACTATCTCCAACTCCAACTTGGAACAATCAATGTGAAGAAGCATGAAGATGAGGAGCTTGTCAAATCAATATCTCAAGACCTTAACACCAAAAATGAGTTGAAAGATATCTATGAAAGATTGAAATCATCAACAAAATCTTAGAATCATGGAATTTGTGTGGCCAGCTCAGTTTTGATTATTGGAATAAAAGATCCCAAATTATGTCATAAGCTCAAGAGAGAGATATGTTAAGATCCAAAGTTTATATCCATGTGTCATAGCAGGACAAGCAATGAAAATGCTCATGAGATTGGATAAGCAGCATTGTTATCAATCCACTTCCAAGAGGCTCTAGTAGACATGGAAATCTAACCCAAGTGAAGGGATCCCAAAAAATAAGAAGGAAACTCAAACCATCAAACTTAGTAAAATATAATAACATAATTTAACAATGAAAAAAAAAAAGGATAATATAAATACGAAAAAATCATATCCTATAATAAACTATAAGTCTAAAATACTATAAATTATAATTGTAAGCCTACAGCACTTTTTCTTCGAGAAAAAAAAAAGAAGGAATAAGTAATTTGTCAAATAGGCAAAAAGGTCAGAGGAAATCTGCCCAAAATTCAGTAAACAAATAGTTTTCCATCTTCCAATATTGTAAACGCCATGTAAGTATCTGGAAGCAATTGGTCCTAGGAAAAGGTTAACCACTCTTTCTTTGCAAAAAGTGATACCTCCTCAAATCCCAAGAGTCATAAATCCATAGCAAAGTTTGATAGATCTTACCAACTTTGTCCTGTAAAATAGGATATATTTGTGAAGTTCAGGGTTCATATCAGCAAATATGTCATAAAAGAAATATTGCATAGATAATTTCAGATTTTCATAAATGAACAACAAAAGTTTACTTATCTATTAAATAGAAAAAATATCCTAAAAATGCAGTAATTTACGTGCTAAGAAAAATACATACTGATAGCTTGACATCTACAAGATTAAGATTTAACTACAATTTGAAATCTCATACTGTGTCGGACAAAACGATCGAAACGTATCTGATAAATCACCAAAATACAATACTACTTGGCAGTGAGACAATGTCTCTTGTGTCAATCATGTGGACGATTATCATTCTATTCATAGTTTGAAATTTCATATCGTGCCAAGCAAAATGGTAGAAACACATTGTTCCGGTAAATTACTAAAATTCGATACTACTCAATAGTATCAACAAGTATAATTTCATGTTAACACTCTAACACACCCTTGGAATGCTAAAATTGAGATAATTTTATTTTTTAGTTTGTCTCCATACAAGACAATGTTTAAATTGTAGCATTCCAGATGGAAAAGAAATATTAAGCTTAGTTGTATACGGGTATGTTATTATTTTCTTTTTCTTCTTTATTTCTTTCCTCCTTTCATCTCCAATTTATCATCAACACAATACATTGAAATTTCAGTATAGTACCTAAACATTCCCGTCAAATAGAGAAACACCAGCAAGACTCCAGATTTCGAAAACACCAACAATACTCAAGATTTCGAATCTTAATTCCATGTCAACACTCACCACCACTTGGCATGCAAAAATTGAGATAATATTGATATTTTTTATATAAATTGTCTCCATACAAGATAATGTCAAAATTGTAGCATTTTAGATGGAAAGCAAATATTAAAGTATTAAACATAACTATATAGTTGTCTTATCTTTTTTTTTTCTTCTCCTTCATCTCTTTTCCCTTTCCACCTCTAATTTACCACTAGCACCATCTATCGAAATGTCAGCACGATACCAAAATAGTATCTAGGAGAAACTTCCTTGTGTGATTAGCTCCTACCACTTTTGTTCCACCATCTAACCAATATCGGACCAATCTATTCTTGAAGTTTAGTTACAGCCTATTCAAAATGGACTTCATAGAGGTGTTGGAGGTCATCACAGAGGATGTGGAGGTCATCCATGGAGGTTGGAAGCAAGAGCAACTCAAGCATACATAGACTCCACCTCCCTCATGTATCGCTCGTATGACTTAATCTTAACAACCTTCATATCAAAAGATGGATTACCTGCTAGTAAACTCCGCAATTCCAACTTAACTATTTGACTTCACTTAGCAGTATAGAGAGAGTAGAGAGTAGTGGGTGGAACAAGAAATGATAGACCAAAGTATCATTAGGTTAGGATTATAATTTTCTAATTGATGTTAAAGCGCATATCAGTCATTTTTCTATTCCCTCCAAGAGGTGTCAAATAGGTCATGCTAGTCATGGCCCAAATCATGTCGACATGGCATCTTGAGCTTGATCCATAGGCTAGTTTGGGCACGACTTAGAATACTGTTGGATCAAGCATGACAGCCTGCATGTTAGGCCATGCACACAGGCAAAAGGAATCCTTCTCTACCTATGTAACTTTAATATTTGAATATAACAAAGATGTAAAATATTTCACAAAAAGCCAAGCCAACTACTATTTTGTTTAATTTGCTAAGTTATTCATCAATTTATAATCCTTGATGAATGTTATCATTGACAATCTAAGTTCCTTGGCAACTTTAGTGGAAAGACAAATCAACGATTGCTAATCAGCTAAATAAAGTTCCAATGTATTTTCAGAGTGGACACTCCAGCTCCTAGCTTCATTCATTCCTCTGTGAGAAATGACAACTTCTACCTTCTAAGATTCTAGAATTTTGAAGGAACAACTAGTCATTCTAACAGTATTTATCTTTTGAGTTCCCCTCACCCAATTATTTTGTTTAAAATAGAAGGCATCATTCAAAATGTGGCAACAAAAATGATATCTGACTTAGAGCAGTCTCCAAGATGGTACACATTGAACAAAGTATGTCATTCATTGATAGCATTCCTCATGTACTCCAATTCATACCGCCTAACCAAAGTAACATACATAAAACAAACGACTGAGGATTCAGAAACCAACCAAGAAGGCCGGAGCTATGTAATAATCGCCTTGCAGATACTCAAATGACCTCGTCGCTTTCTGCCGGTAATCAAAGACAATATCCGCTGTGAAAACCAATTAATAAACATGATGGAGAAAATTTTAAAATAAATAAAACTAAATTACTTTGTACTTTAAGAAATGAATAACAAATCATTTTATGTGTAACTCATAATCCATATTAATACACATTTTAAATAAAATGTTTAATTGCAATTAAGTTGGTGAATGGTGAGTGAGCTCCAACGTTCTTCCAACCAACTTTTCTGTAGGTTTTAATCAAAATATTTAATTGCAAGCTTTTAAAAGCTTGACCAGGGGTCGAATCGAGGAAAAAAAATATGAGAGAAAATAAGTGATAGAGAGAAAAAATAAGAAGAGAGAAATACTCATAATCCTTCACCATCTCAGTATGCTATCTTGAAGGTAAACAAATAATAGTTTGATTTATTTCTTCCAAAGAAACATCTACAGGAAGAAAATCACTCAAATTCAAACATGGTCGACATGATTTATATTAGAAGAGATTTATATTGGTTAAATAATATTTGCCACCCATATGTGTGTGTGTGTGTGTGTATATTTGACATCTGTGTCACCCTCTTGACTGTCATGTCCACAATGGAGATGCCAGTCGTATCTTAGAGAGCTGGAGTTCTACTGAAATCACACATACAAAGCAAAAAAAACGTGTTTCTATAGTTTATTTATCTAATGAATCTAATGATAATTTTTCCATATAATCTTGCAAGAACAACGTACACGATGTGATGGAGATAAATAGGGTATTATCTTTCCAACTCAGCATATTTCAGAATTGCATCAAATATATGTCTGTCTCATTTGAGGTTCTTATATTTGGAATAGGTTGAAATAATGATAAATCAGAACTAATTTTCCAATATTATTTAACTAGCACAAATAATATAATTTAACTAGCAAGAAAATTCATTGGTTACAGCATTATACAAAGAAAAAAATTTATAAGTTATTTCTAGATGATTATATTATGATATCTGTTTAATTCCTCATATGTTAGCTCATTTCTTATAAAGAATTATCATCAAGTTTTATATATATCGACCTACTTAATAATTCTAGTCATATATTTCCATTTACGTTAGCACATTACATTTGGACCATCTTTTGTATAAAGAATTTAAATATTAATTGATCATTGGTAGCTAGTGCTACTTGTGATCATTGTAGTAAACCAAGATTAATTTATTTATCTAACCGATACTATTAGTCGTTGGTTGGTTGTTCTATATTTGAATATTGTTAAATGTTAAATTAGATTGTCATTTGCAAGTGTTATTCTAGCATCCTCCAACAAGAATGTCGGTTCATATTTTCCGATTCTTTCATCCATTGGGAAAGATTAACATTATTGGTTTTTGTTTATATTTGATAAATCTTGTATATGCTTTCTAGATGTCAGTATTCCTTAAATTAGTTGAGCCAATTGGAAAATTGTATCTTGTCTAGCAAATAATTAGATTTTAGTTTCAACGAATCTAGCTTGTAACAGATCATGGTTATGAACCGTACAACTTTTGTAAATTAACTATGTTTACTGTGATCAAATCTCAATGTTTTGTCTTCCTATTCTATTGGAGCAACCTTAGCGGCCCCTCCAGGCGGCCCCACACTCTCTAATCACAGGGAGCATTTACAATAGCGCAGTGCCCCTTTGTCTTCCTATTCTAGACCTCCAAGAACATTGAACTATTAACACCCAGTTTGCATTTTCTCTTAGTAATGTCCAATCATATAACTCAGTATTTCTGTGAGTTTTTTTGACAAATTCTCAGATTTATTCAAGAAAAAAAGTTGTTAATGTAAACAACTAATAAACTTGAGATCAAGAGGATTTGTCTTCAACATAGCCTATTTTCTTTGAAGGAGGTATTCATCGGTATAAAAGACCAACTATGATAATAGCTCAGGGGTTGAGTTGTTGGCTGGTATTTGCACTACTAGTATGCTTCAAATTGGTTAAATGGGTAGCATTGTGCTATATTTTTACATCAATTTCTTAATTACTAGTTCACTGTGTATCAATGCAGTGATTAGTAGGGTTGTAAATGAATTGGACGTTAATGAACAAAGCTTGGTGTTCGGTTCAATTAAGCTCATTTATGTACATTCAATAGTAAAAGAATATATAAAAAGAACAAGCATGAACACCAATAAGCTTGGTTCATCAACGTATATGAACAAAGTTCATTAATAATTTATGAATAAACTTATTTATTAATTGAAGCATAATTTAATTATTAATTTATTTCTTAATAATTTTTATTTAAATACATAAAATTTAGAAATTTGTATATCTAAAATTATTTATAATAGGTTAAAATAAGAAAATAATATAAGTTTCATGAATTAGACAAATATTTAACTAATTTATAAGGACAACAATATTATTAGACAACCTTGATAAAAAAAGCTCGAAATTGGCTTGAGCTCAATAAAATTTCTAATAAATAAGCTTTAACGAGTTCAATAAACAAATAAACAAGCTTGAATACTACTAAACTCAGCTTGGCTCATTTACACGCCTAACGATCAATAAGATATCAAGATTCAAGTATCCTATAAGACTTGGTGTCTTGGTCAACATTGATAATTGGATTGTTGACCATGTATTTCTAATTCCTAATTCTTTACCTTTGCTGTAGACAAGATATAAGGTAAATACATGTGCAAAGCTTTGCATATTTTAAACACTATTTAATGGAGGGGGGAGTTGATTCCTAGTCAATTCAAGCCTATATGCCTCATTAGTTCATCTCTAATAAACTAATATTTTATGTTAAAAATTTTCCTATATTTTTCAAGTTGAAAGTGACTGTTGGTGATGATACTAACGTATCATGTTGTTATATTGGCAATACACGTACTTACTCTACCATTTGGTTATTAGACATACTTCCTACACATGCTTTATTACACATACTTGCCCTACCAATTTATTCTGGTCAGATATAAGCTCATATGTCAATTGATTCATACTTATGTACTAAATTTATTGTTAGGAGTAATTGGAAAAATTAGGTAGACAAGAAAGAGACCATGACAAGGTTGTTCAGGTAAATGATTTACCTTGACTTATATCATGATATAACATGACAAGGTTGTGCGCATTTACTCAAGAATGATATTTACTTGCATCAATATACATGTGAAATATATTATGCTTTATAACATTAATAGACAAGCATGTTCTGGGTGGACTTAACTGGTTCAAATGCTCGTACACAAATGACTTATCTATATTAACATGCACTTTTGTGTGACCTATAATGTGAATAATTTTACTTGTGTTATAATTATGTTTTCATAATGATAAGTGTATATATGTTGATATGAGCATCTTATAATTAGTGATGCCATAGTTTGTTGAAATTAGAAGGCTTTGATCAATGCTAGTCATTGATAGTGAGGTAAAAATATTATCAATAAACCAAAGGATATTGAGATCCTAACTCTGTAAATATCCTACCTCATTTTATCTTATTTGATTATTTTGTCCAGAATCACTTAACCCAGCTGCTAATTGTATTTCCTAAACCAAAATCACTCATACACTTTAAAAAAAATGATGAATTTAGTAAGTTAAATAATAAGTATCTCTAGGTGATATTTGGAGTGACCATTGAAAATCTTATTCTTATATGGATTGACAACTCTTCATTAACCGAAAACTGTTTACAAGCATATTGAGTGCTTAATGAAGCACACCGTGCTTGTAATATACCTCAATTAATGCCCTTCATTTTAGAAGAATATGGATTACTCCAAAGATATTCTCAATATTATTTAATTATACTAATTCTAATACCACAAGTATGAAGAAATATTATATGGGAATCTGCTATTGGTTGTTTATATTTCCATATTTGATTTGTATGTTATGTTTTAAATTTATGTGTGCACGATGGATTGAAAACTTTAGAAAATCAAATTAGATCAATTAAAATTATTATATATGATCACGCCCTAATATAATGAAACAATAAGGTAGATTTTATAAAATTAATAAAATGAGGCCTAAAAAATTTCTATGTAATGCACCAATCAGTTGGAATTTAGTGTATAAATTATCGTAAATTCATTTCAATACAGAGAATTATTTTGTTTATTTTTTTTTGCACAAAATGCTAACAATATCAATATATATCTATTTTCGCACCAAAAAGAATATAAAAATACACGGACAATTCAATAATTTGTATTAGATCTATGGGATAGCTAATGAGCTAAAAAAATTTTGAGAAATAAAAAATTTTATTTGATTTGAAAGGAATTTTTCCTATGGAATTATTCATCAGTCGCACTTGTACTGTAATAATATGAATGACTCGCTATTCACTATTCACTCGGTTTCTGGACATATGTAGTAGTATTTGTGAATTTTTAAAAGTATGTGATGATGTAACCAAACAATTGTGCAACCTTTATTATCGTACTTTTCAGAACAAATAGTGAGCCGCATTTTGATAAAAGGCAGTCCGGTGCACGAAACTTCCGTCAATTTATAATAATGGTCATAGATGATCCAAAGCCATCCTATTCTCTCTATCATAGCAGAGAAAATTCTAACTTGTTCAGTGTTAATTGTTGTTGCAAAAGAAACATTTAGTTTCGGAGGTAATATTTTGTATCAAAGATAATCTATTTTGGCTTCTGAAATTTTACAAGCTCAAGCGTTATTTGATGGTTAGACAAAAGTAAAAATAATATAAGTAATACAACTTTCTATGGACGAGCCAATAAATTTTAACATGGAAGGAACTACCATTACAGGTACAGAAAACGAAAGTGAGTGAACAATATCACTTTCTAAAGTAATTAGGATAGATAGGTAAACAAATTACATGAACTTCAATTCTGCTATGCCTAAGGGGATAGGTAGACGGTTTAAGTAAGTTTAAGCTCTTTTTATTTTTGAAAAAAAATATATAAATAATAATTGCAACCGGTGGTAAACCGTAATCGGAACTGAATTCACCGTATCCAATTTCAACCATAAAGCTAAGGTTTAATATTTTTCAAATCGATGAGCCATCTATTCCGCCGACCCGAGGTGAGGTATATTTGAATGTGTCACCCTTTTCATGATAAATCCGAGCAAATGTTCCAACAAAACGACAAATGCAATAAAAATAAGCAGAATCAATTTGCCACAAAAACACACACAGAGAGACGACTATGAAGAGAAGGACGCACAGTCTTTTCCGAGGAAGTTGCCAACGAAGAGATCGTCGATGAGGCCCTGACGAGCTCCGACGGTGATGTTCATGTTGTCGGCCTCCTGGCCGAGGCGGTAGAGGTAGTCTTTTCCCTCCGAATCCTTGGACTCCCAGGACGACTGCTCCGAGATCCTCTTGGGGTCGTCGGGGGCGGAGGAGCAGCGGAGGAAGAGCGAGGAAGATGGCGGCCCCCTCTTTCCCAAGTTCCAACGAGTAGATTTATTAAGGCTCGAAGAGGAGAGTAACGGGCAGAGGGAGAAGCGGAAGCTGCCGCTGACGACTGCCATCCGGTGCCAGTAGTGGATAAAGAGAAGGCCGCCGAACCAAGTAAATGTCCAGCTAAAAACAAAACGGCAATTTCTCTAAATACCCACGCTTTAAAAGGTTTTTTTTTTTTTTTCAAAATCCTCCGCCCAGTTCAAACGTTTCGTTTCGTTTCGTTTCGTTTCGTTGATGGTAACCAAAATAAAAAATAAAAAATGATTCGCCCGTCTAGCATCGGTTACTAACTAAAGATTTAACTCCAGATTTCATGATGTTAACAACTGTCCATCTCAAAACAACTTGTCATCGGTAGATGAATAAGGACATGAAGGTTTTTTTATATCCCTCGAGCTGAATTTAAAATAAATCAATATTTTAAAATAATTATATAAACTTGGCTTATTTTTTTTATATACTTTAGCTTCAGTCAAGTTTAACTTGAGTTTAGCTCATTTAAACATTAATCAAGTTTTCAGTTCAAATTTACTTAATTTATCAAAATTTTTACATTTTAAACTTATTTAGTTGATTATTAAATATAATAATATAAATTTATTTGTTAAAATTTCTATTTTATTTAGCATCTTAATAAGAGTGTATTCATAAATAATATTTATGAATATTATTCACGAACATTAACAAGTTTAAGTAAATATGTGTTTAAGTTTATTCATTTAATTTAACGAATTATTTAAGTTTGCTCATTTAATTAATCTTGTATACATTAAACGATCATAAATAAATTTTTACCAAACTAAATACTAAATGTATTCATCAACATTCAATTTATTCATTCGTGGCAAAAAAAAAAAAAAAAAAAAAAAAAAAAAAAAAAAAAAAAAAAAAAAAAA